>QANX01005409.1:0-149737 GCA_003254975.1 Ochetophila trinervis
TTAATAAACATATACATTTATATATATATATAATAGATTGTTATATTATATAAATAAATAGTAAGTCAACTTCTATAAGAAAGAAGATAAGAACCTATAAGAGGAGAGAGGGGTCATGTACACTAGCTATAATTAAATTATGTAACTAAAATACCACCATTTTATTATATAAAAACGTATTTGTGCATTTATAATCAACTTAAAACGTGACGAAGAGTCAACTGCCAACTATTTTTTTGTATTTTTTTTCTGTTTTTGTTCTATAAAAGTTTTTGAGGAGTTGAATAACATTACATTAATTTAACTTAAGATATGATTTTTTATTTGTTTTAGTTTTCTTCTTTTGGAGTTTCAACGTTATCATATATTAATATTTCCATTTCTTTACCCCGGCATATTGAATATATTCATTAAAAAAAAGAGACGTTGAATAAATTTTTATTTTTCAATTGTTTTTCTTATTCGGAAGTTTTTCCCCTTTAATTTTTAACAAAAAGAATTTATTGGTGTTTTTCTTTGCCTTTTTTGGACATAAGCTTTTTGGGACATTGGGACTTGGGGGCCTTGAAAGTCAACTATTAATTCCAAACGACCCTTGGATCCTATCCGTGCGGATTAAAGTATCTAAATATGTTTACAAATCATAGAACAAGTCTTCTCCCTTACGTCCTACCAATTTTACACACGTATTGCTTACGTAATTGTTTCCTTTGGGATTTAGCTTTTTTTTTTTTTTTAATATATAGTTTAATTGCAAAATTGTTTTTATGTAGTTATTCTAATTAAATTTAGATTTCCCATAAATATATATAAGCTTAAATAATTCTTATTTTACATTTTATCATTCAATAACAACATAAATAATATATATATATTTTTTGAATAACAACATAACTATCACGTTAAAAATGCTTTTTTGAGATAAATTTATCAAATACTAATTGTAAAATTGCAGTTTCTTCTTATTATATTTTTTTTATTACTTAAAAAAAAGGTAAAATGGTTATTGTTTTTTATTGATAGTTAAATTATTTTTACGAAAGGTTAATAATTTTCACGTATTAATTTGTGACAATTTACTGATAATCGATACCATGCACCTAACATTAACCAACGCAGTGCATGCAGACAATTAGTCAGACCAACACTTTTGGCACTACGGATTAAACTATTGAAAGTTAACAAAGAAGGCCATATAGGGTAAAGAGAATTTCAAAATCTATAATTTTTTTTTTTCCTTATATGAAATTTTTTTTATTGGGTAATTAAATTGGACTTTAAAATTGGATGATGTATACAAAATATGGATTTTATAAACCTCTAAAAGCTTTTGTGGAGATTGAGAGGTGCCACCTTTTGGGGTTAATTGGGTGATTCTAGTAATCTATGTTGCTGTTATTGACCTTACACACCGTGTTTGGTTTCACTTTCCGCCCTTTTTGATTTGAAAAGTCTCTTCCACCATCCAAAACGTATCATTTTCTAGTTTACCAAACCAATTACACTTGCAGTTTTATTCCAGAAAATATTTAAAAATTCTTTAGTCGCATATTTTGAAGAGTTTCAATAAATTTTTTATTCATACATATCAATGTTACTTTGTTATATATCAATATTTCTATATTATGAATCAATGTTACCAAACATATAAATATTGATAACATATAAATATAAATGATGATTTTTTTTATTCCATAAATAACTAGTAATCATTCTATATACAAAGTACTCTAAAAGTATGATTTTAGAATAAATATCAATGTTACTTTGTTATATATCGATATGATTTTTTTTTACCAAAAATAAAATAAAACATATAACATGTCTCTTAAAAAAATATATTTTAATTTACTAGTTGATTCCAATTTTCTTATTTAATTCACTGTGCCGTATTACAGAACAAAGAAATTGATGCAATTAATTGTATATTCTCATTAATGTTAACGGGTATATATATTCAAATACAAGGAATAATATATATGGAAATACATACAAATTGCTATATAAATATATTCTATAATGTTGCCTTAATATGCCCCCGCAAGATGGAGGATCCATCGAAGACTCCAATCTTGGAACGTAGAGAATTGAACACATTAAGGGAAAGGGAGAGAGGTTTAGTAAATAAATCAGCAAGTTAATCAAAAGATGAAACATGAGAAACACGAAGGAAACCGTTCTTGACCAAATCATGAACAAAATGAAAGTCAACCTTAATGTGCTTCATCCGAGAGTGAAAGATAGGATTGGAGCATAAATAAGTAGCACCAATATTATCACAATATATAACAGGAGGACAAGAAGAGATAATACCAAGATCAAGTAGAAGAGATTGAACCCAACAGAGTTCTGCAGCAGTAGATGCAACAGACCTATATTCAGCTTCAGTAGAATAGCGAGCAACAAATCGTTGTTTCTTAGAACTCCACGAAATTGGATTGGATCCAAGAAACAAAATATATGCACCAGTAGAAGTGCAATCATCTTTATTTTCAGCCCAATCATCATTAGAAAAGGCATGCAAAGAAATAGAAGAATGCTTCAGAAGAAAGATGCCATAGGTAAATGTACTTTTTAAATACCAGAGAACTCGTTTCACAGCACTCCAATGAGATGTAGTGGGCTTATGTGTGAATTGAGATAGTTTATTCACAACAAAGGCAATATCAGGTTGAGTAAAGGATAAATATTGAAGGCTCCCAACAACTTGCCTATATTAAGTGACATTGGGAAGATTACATCCATCAGTGAGAGATAAGGACAAACCAACAGCAATAAGCGTTTAAACAGGTTTGGCATTACTCATTGACGTCCGAGCAAGAAGGTCTCATATGTACTTTTGTTGTGACAGAAACAACCCATCGAAGGTGGGAATGACTTCAATGCCCAGAAAGTAGTGAAGATGACCCAAATCTTTAATAGAGAATCGAGCACCGAGAGTATGAATAATAGTTGAGAGCATAGTGGTATAATTGCCTATTAGGATAAGATCATCAACATAAACCAAGCAAAGTTAGTAGACACCATCATTGGAATAAATAAAGAAAGACTGATCAGATTTGGAATTGATAAATCCAATGGAGCAAAAATAAGATTTGAGCTCATTAGGAAAGCCTGCTTAAGCCCATAGAGTGCCTTTTTAAGTTTGCACACATAAGAAGGATGAGTTTCATCTATAAAGCCAGGAGGTTGAGACATGTAAACAACCTTAGAAAGATGACCATGAAGAAAGATATTATTAACATCTAGTTGACGGAGTGCCCAACCATGAAACAGAGCAAGAGAAAGAACGATGCGCACTGTGGTAGGCTTGACCATAGGGCTGAATGTATCATGATAATCAAGGCCATGATGCTAATGAAATCCTTTCGCAATGAGGCTAGCTTTGTACCTGTCAATGGAACCATCTGGGTTACATTTAGTTCGAAAAACCCATTTACATCCAATTATATTATGAGCGGAGGAAGGTGGAACTAAATCCCAAGTTCCATTGGTTATAAGGACATTATACTCAGTACTCATTGCATCGCGCCAATGTGAAAATTTGAAAGCTTGATGAACAGTATTTGGTTCAGTATCAAAAGTGGGAGAAAAAGTACGGTGAGAGGCAACAAAAAATTTATAATTTGGTTTTAAAATGTTGTTTTTAGAACGATTAGTAATGGTGGAAGATGGTGGACGAGTAGACCTGGCAACGTGTCGTGTCGTATCGTATTTGTGTCGTGTGGTATTCATGTTCTTGTCAAAATTTTCTCATCCAAACCCAACCCATTAAGCTTTTGTGTTAAAATATATAAACTCAAACCCGTTCATAAAATTATCGTGTAACCCGTTAACACGTTAACTTTTTTCAAAATTATTTTTAAAAAAATAAAAATATATTTGATTTATAATTCATAGTCTATACTAAAAAATAATGAAGTAAAGATAAACATAAATATTTATATCTTTTTATAAATAAAAAATAAAAACTAAAACAACATACTTAATAAATATTAAAAAATAACAAACCACACAAACGTAATACTTAAATCCTTCTATAAATGAATAATAAAAATTTAAAATAATATTGTTTGAAATAACAATAATACGTAAATATATTCAATTTCAACCACATTTTCATTTTTTGCATGGATAATTAGATGCATATGACATCTTCAACCATAATGAGCACAATCTCATAGACAAAACACCTAAGAAAAAAGTTAAATTGTATATTATTATCCAAATTGATATAGAAAAATTAAATAATGCATACCACATAAATTTCAATACATCTAATCATCAATAGAAAATGTGTTAGAGCATTGTCCTAATTTAGCTTGTTCAACACTCGATGTAATGACATCTTCTGTGAGTTCTTCCAAATTAATGACATTATCTAAAACTGAATATATAATAAAATTAGAAATATTTATGTTAAAAAAATAGTAATATATATATATATATATAAATGTAAATGTAAATTACTTTATTTTCTAAAAAGTTAATCTCTTGTACATAATAAAGCTTATACTACATCTATTTTTATTAGTAATTTAAATTTTTTTATTAATAAATTACTAAAATGTCATTAAAGACTAATAGATCTTTAATGGATCTAACGGATTTTCAAAAATAAATCCATTAAGACCCATTAAAATAAATGATTCATAACGTGTTAATTCGTTATCAGCCTAATTTGTTTCATATAAATCCAAACATGTAAAAACCATTTATGTTTGTATCCTATTAAAATTTACCAAATACCAAATCTACAGATGAAGAAGTATGCCTGCCAAACGATAACAATGATTTAAAATAAAAAAAATAAAAAATTGTAACCGAATGATTTATCATCACGTGAGTTTCACGTGATAGTAGATGTACAAAAAGTTATCCATGCGCTTTCGCATGGTTATCCTGCTCTGCAACCTCATCACCATTTATTGGCTCGTGATGGACAGTTGAGATGACAGTAGCCATTTCCATTTAACCGTTCCAACGAGATTCCATAAATTCATCACCCATTTAGTGGTGTTTCGAAATTAAAATTCTGAAAATTTTTAAAGATAAATTAATAGTCTTTTTACTTTCCTAAATTATATAATTTTTATTAATATAAATAGTAATAAGACTGTTTACTATAATTTTTAAAAAGTTAAAAATAAATTTTAAAATTTAAAAGCTGTTTTTGTAAATATTTGAATAATTTTTTTAAATGTTTGTAACTTTCAAAAGCCTTTTAAAGAAAAACTAGTAAAAAATAGTCCAGAAAATACTTATAAAAAAGTAAAAGAGAAGCCACAGTATAAAGATAAACTATGTCAATCATATTTGGCAGAAGTTTTTAAAAAGTGAAAATCAGTTTTTAAAGCTTAAAAATTATTTTTAAAAATATTTAATTAATTTTTTAAAAATATTTTAGACTTCTAAAACTCTTTTAATTAAAATCAATAAAGAATAATTTTTTCAAAAATTAAAAAAAAAACATAAAATAAACAAGAACCAAAAATATGTCAAGACAATTCTAAAATAAATTTTATATAAAATATTTTTTTATTAATGACCTAATATTTTTTTGACAGAAAATAAAATCATGATTATTCAACAAATAGATATTATGAATAAAAAACTTTCTTAAATGATCAGATTGTATTGAATTTGTTATTAAATAATAATCTTTTGTTGCAGGCTGTTTCTTTTTCCTTCCTTTTCTAGGAGTGGGAGCTCCAGCCTTAATTTAGTAAAATTCAGAGAACTTTTAAATAACTGCTCTTTTAATAACAACCAAATAATAATTACTCAGAAATTACATCATTACATGATAAATAAAGTAAAAAAAATTAGAGAGCAGGGGTAAAACGGTCATGGAAAGTGTTTTCCTGCTTAAACTGCAAGCAGAATTGGGAGAAAGAGTCTTAAATTTATATACAACTACGGTATCATATCAATAATATTGTTATATTGTACAATAAACAATTTATAAATATCTATTTAATAGGATATACATGTTTTATTTTACTATAATGTAATATTGCATGAAATTATAAGCCATTGAATTTTTTTTGGTAAATATATAAGCCATTGAATTTGGTAGTACATAATGAACAAAAATATAAAAGATTAAATAGAGAGAGAGAGAGAGGGAAGGACTAAGGAGGCAGAGTAATATAAATAATTATATATACATGTAAAACAGTGCCTTGGCACCTATATATAAAGCCCATAGCGCCAAGGTCACCAAGCACAACCCAGATGCGCAACGATATATACACACACATGTATTGTATATGATATAGATTATTTTACATAAAAACGAGAATCACGGACAAACAGAGTGATTGTGAAAATGGAGGCAATAGGGTACAAAGGGGTGTTCAGGATGTGTGGTGAAGAACAGATAGAGTTGTCAAGGGACGGAAGCCATTACAGTCTCTCAACTGGGATATTACCTTCGCTTGGAGCAAGAAGTAGTAATCGCAGGGTCAAGCTCAGGAAGTTCGTTATATCTCCCTATGACCGTCGTTACAGGTTCTTTTCCTTGTCCTTTTCTTTTGTTTGCCTATTTTGGTTTCTGGGTTTGGTTTTACAATTTTTTTTTTTCTTTCTGTTTGTTTAAATGTCTGAATGAACTTATTTGGCTGGTTGCATAATTGCATTGACTATATGGATGGGTAGGGTTGGTTTTCTTTTCTTTCTTTTTTTTTTTTTTAGAAAAAAAAATTATTGTTATATGTGTTTCTTTGTCTTCTGGGTTTTGTTTGGAAAAGGACGGCATTGAATCTTCTGATCCCTGCTGCATTTTTCGTAAGTAGGACTAGTATAACTTGATTCTGTTCTCTTTATTGTTATGGGTCTGATTTCACTTTGTTTCTCTGTATCCAAATTAAATATTTCGGTTGCTTGGATGACTCTTTTTGCATTCTTTGAAGTTTGAACATCTGTTGGTTTCTTTTTTCTTTTTCTTTTTTTTTTGGTTCTTCATATCGATTAGAGCATTCCCATCAATATATATTTTTTAGAAAAAATAATGATTTTGTCCTTATATTTGTTTGTTTTTGTTTTTCTCTTTTGGTTATTTGCAAAAGAACGAGGGTTCCCTGTTATTATTTGTTCTGTATTTTTTTATATTATCAATTTTAATCTACTGTTACGCTTTTTGATAGACTGCTTTTCTGTAAAATCTTTTACACGCTTTTTGTTAAAATTCTTGGGGTGCAAGTTTATTCGTTATTATAACTATTTTTTTATTTTATTTTTTTCATATTTCATTGTTTATTTTTGATGTCGAAACCTTTCTTTTACACAATTAGAACACTTCTAATTTTATAACATTTTGATCACTCTTCGATGTCTTTGGAGAATATCTCAGGATTGGCAGAAAACCAGTCAGGCTTTTCTTTTTAGTTTCAATGTTTTTTTTTTTTTTTTTAAAAAAAGAAAAAAATTGTTTCCGGTCAGACCAGAGCTTTTTCTTAATTAGAGGGCTTGAATGTTCTCGTTGACTTCTTTGGAAAACTCTTCCAGGTGTTGTCAATTCTCTAACTGCTTTTTCATCCAGCTTTTTCATTATCCAGGTTGTAAATTCTTTGTCTTAATTGACGTATAAATAGCAAAATAAATGTTTGAATATCAATTTGAAGATACTGTTCCTATAATTCTTCAATAAATTTTAGCTGCAGAGCAGAATCATGCTGCTATCAAGAATTACTGAAGCTTCTATCAACAACAAATAAGTAACTTTGTGGCTAAAATTGTGTCGGACTAAATTTATTTTTGCAGGATATGGGAAACTTTTCTTGTTGTTCTAGTCATCTACACTGCTTGGGTGTCACCATTTGAGTTTGGATTCCTGAGAAAACCAGAGGGTCCACTCTCCATTACAGATAATGTTGTCAATGGATTCTTTGCCGTGGATATTCTCATCACCTTCTTTGTAGCATACTTGGATAAAACAACATATCTACTTGTTGACGATCCAAAAAAAATTGCATGGAAGTATGCAAGTTCCTGGTTGGCCTTTGATGTCATATCCACAACTCCTTCTGAACTTGCTCAGAATATCTGTCCTAAACCTTTTCAGTCATATGGCCTATTCAACATGCTTCGCCTTTGGCGTCTGCGAAGAGTTAGTGCCCTATTTTCCAGGTGTGGTGATTTTCTTAATATTAAGTAACTTGAAGTTATAAAAACATGTAGTGGTGTTTCTCCAACATTAAATGTCGAGCATCAAGGTGAAAATTCTCACTGAGTTATTCTTTCTTTTAACAGATTGGAGAAAGATAGGAACTATAACTACTTCTGGGTTCGGTGTGCAAAACTCATTTGCGTAAGTATCACAGCTTGTTCTAAATGCATTTTTCTTGCAATGCACAATCTTATTAGGATCCGGTTGCTCTTTGTAGGTCACACTTTTTGCAGTTCATTGTGCTGGATGCTTCTATTATCTTATTGCTGCACGCTATCATGACCCCAAGAGGACATGGATTGGAGCATCAATGGACAACTTCGCTGAACAAAGCTTGTGGATCCGATATGTGACATCGATGTATTGGTCAATTACTACTCTCACTACAGTCGGATATGGGGATTTGCATCCAGTGAATACGAGGGAGATGATTTTTGACATCTTCTATATGCTCTTCAACCTTGGTTTGACAGCATACTTGATTGGAAACATGACCAACTTGGTTGTCCATGGAACCAGTCGAACTAGAAAGTTTGTAAGTTAATTTTACTTGCTATGTGAGTTGGTATAATTAAATTCACTATCTAAAGGTTTGATTTATGTAGATTGTAGCTTAAAATCACGTTTATTTCGTTCTGTTCACTTTTGCAGAGGGATACTATTCAAGCTGCTTCTAGTTTTGCCCAGAGGAACCAACTACCTGTTCGCTTACAGGATCAAATGCTTGCACACTTGTGTCTAAAGTTTAGAACAGATTCAGAGGGACTCCAGCAACAGGAGACTCTTGATTCCCTTCCTAAAGCCATTCGTTCAAGCATTTCACATTATCTATTCTACTCTCTTGTTGATAAGGTGTACTTGTTTCATGGGGTTTCAAATGACTTGCTTTTTCAGCTGGTAATTTTGAAAGTTCTCAGTTTTACTGCAAACAATTTTCTCCTCAATCTTTATGTATCTTTTCACATATCTTGTAAATGTGTACAATGATTGTTTACTTTTCTATTAATTGAAAAGGTATCAGAGATGAAAGCAGAGTATTTTCCTCCCAAAGAAGATGTAATTTTACAGAATGAAGCTCCTACAGACTTCTACATACTTGTAACTGGTGCTGTGGTAAATAGTCTATTTCATTTTGTAAATCAGAGAGGCTAGCAGTTACCACTTTCTCTTTCTTCCAATTACTCTGTTAAACTTATAGTTGAATTACTTTGCAGGATCTACTAGTTCTCAAAAATGGAGTTGAACAGGCAAGTCAAAGATTCAAATCCCTTAGGACAGCTTCTTGTATCTGGTGTGCAGTTAAAGAGGTAGTGCTGGTTTCCTTGATAAAAGTTCTGAAGAACACTATATTAACTGATTGCAGGTTGTAGGAGAGGCAAAGACAGGTGATCTATGCGGTGAGATTGGGGTACTTTGTTATAGACCACAGCTCTTCACAGTTCGGACTAAACGATTGAGTCAGCTTCTACGATTGAACCGCACCAAATTCTTGAACATTGTCCAAGCCAATGTTGGAGATGGGACAATTATAATGAACAATCTCCTCCAGGTATGCATATTTGATAAATCTCAGTGATATCTATTTAGATTTTCTACATTTATAATTGTCTATGTCTCTTTTATTTTCCTGTACAAAAATATGTTTATTGGCTGTTCTTCCATTTATATTCTTTTGTAATATTTCCCCATTCCATCAAGACTTTGATCTAATTACCTCGGTATCATAAAATAAATACTTCATGACTATGTTTTTGAAATGATATGATTTCTGTTGGTTTTTCTTGGTGGGACAGCATTTGAAAGACCGCAAGGACCCCATAATGGAGGGAGTTTTGTTGGAGACAGAGAACATGTTAGCTCGTGGTAGATTGGACCTACCTCTCAGTTTATGCTTTGCAGCTCTTAGGGGAGATGACTTGCTGTTGCATCAGTTGTTGAAACGTGGTCTAGATCCAAATGAATCTGACAACAATGGGAGGACAGCTCTGGTGGGTGAAGTCTTGTCCTTCTGATTTTTCTTTATATCATTAATGCAATCTAGTTCTGTAGCTAATAATCTAACCTTGATATTTATTTCGTTTTTTTCTCCCCTTTTTCTTGTAAATACAGCATATAGCAGCATCTAAAGGAAGTGAGAACTGTGTTCTTATTCTTCTGGACTATGGAGCCGATCCTAATAGTAGAGGTACATTTCTAGGAATTTACTAACTCTAAGTAGGTCCTATTCTCATTTCCTATGTCTTCTTGATTCTGTTCTCTCCTACTATATATTTTTTTCTTATAATAGTTTTCCTTTCTCGTTCTTGAAACTTATTTATGTTGGAACTTTTCGTATAATATATTAGAAAATATCCACACACAAAAAAATAAATAAAAGGAAAGAAGATAGTAAATGATTATTAACAAAAGATTGATTCACTTATTTGTTAATGTCGTTATAATAGCCAGTAAGTAGGAAGTGTTATATACCCCACTAAAGCATCCCATTCTCGGAGCTTCATTATCGTATTATAGAGGGTAAGTCATCAATCATACCTTTGTACTAATGTTGGCACCTTACTGGTAATCATCCATTACAAATTGCAATCTCCCACCCGAAAGGAAAGTGAAGTAAATCATATAGCTAGGAGTTATTTGTTGAACCATTCTGTCCAATAATTGAAGATAAATAATTGAACTCTCTGAATGCTATGTGTTCTTTTTATGTCAACATGCCCCAATTAAAAAGTCAAATAGTATTTGGACATAGTGACTTAGTCCTCACAAAAAACTCCATTGAATACAAAGAAAATTTAGTTTTAGATATATGGTTGACTTCTACCATTCTTCCATGGTCTTTTATATTAACAGAACTGGCAGTTTGAAATCCAATGAATTTTCTTGAGAAGAAAACAGAGTAAATTGTAAATTTAGAATTGTTTAATGGAAGTTTTGTTGCTATAGCCATTGAAATCAAGAGTACCACATTCTCTTTTGCCCAAGCCCCCTCCCTTCCCTCCTCCACCTTTTTCTTTTTTCTTATAGGATTGGAGGGGAGTGGTTTCAAATCTTTCTTCCTACTCATTTAGTTATAATAGGAGGGTGGAACCCTGTGAAATGTCCCTGGCCAGGTTTTGTTAGTTGTCGTAATTCTGACTGTTTTTATTGGTTTTTTCAATTGCCTTTCAATTTTCCCTTTTTGGCAAGATAGAATATTTTAGTCGGTCTGTTACAATTTCCTACTTAGGAAACCAACTATTTGATATTAAACTGTTTTTATTTATTTTGTTACTGAAATTGAAAGCTTTCTTGAACTTCAGTTGAATTTAATACTCTATTGTCCTTTAATCCTTCTTATATACATGCAGGAGGTTGCATTTATGTACATGTGTTGTGCCTTGATAGCTTTATCAGTTATGATATTGTTGATAATGTAGGAGTCTCCTCTAAAATTGTCATAAAATATGCAAGCATGAATTAATATGTCATCTTTCATCACACAAGTTTGAGTTTCTAAGATAACTTGTTACTGGTGCTCTGTGTGACATAATCATAAAAAATCATTTTTAAATGAGAAAGAAACATCGAATACAGGATTTTATTTTTCTTTTTATTTTTTATTTTTTTGTTGATAGGGAATACGGGATTTCAGTTTCTCTTTCTTCTTTTAAATTTGGAGTTGTGGCAATCAGTTGTCTGTTTAGCATGCAGAATGATAGAATCATATATATATATATATATATATATAAACTCTCCAATGTAGACTGTTCCAATGAGAGAGTTGGCAACCTGCCAGTTGTAGTTCAATAATATAGAAATCCAAAGAGGTCAAAGCGACCATACCATATCAAGACTGTTTCATAACTGTTGACTCCATAAAATTATTTGCCATTGACTTTTCCCTTATCTATGTTAGATTTTATCAAGTTATTGATTATGTGAGGTCACCTTCATTAACATGGACCACATCTCTTTTGTCCAGTGAACTTCTGCATTTAAATATTTATTCCAATGTCAACTCTAATAACAGAGTTCTCTAGTTCTGTCTCCTAGAGGCCTGAAGTATATGTTTGCGAATTTAATTTTATCTCCCTGTTTTGCAGACAAAGATTATTAGTACTCTTTTCAATCATTTCTTTGCTGCTTCTATTTTTATTCTTGACCTATTCAATGTCCAAAAACTGCTTTTATTCTTGTGAATTTCTATAAGCCAAATTACTGTATTCCTGAACTGTAGGATTTAAGTTTCTAGAATGTACGAATAACTTGTTCTGTCTATGGATATTCCTCACTGAGCAGAAATTGCTACATGTTCTTCTGACATAAAATCTTTCCTGCATTCAGATTCAGATGGGAATGTACCAGTTTGGGAGGCAATGCTAGGTGGTCATGATCCAGTCGTTAAGCTGCTGATAGATAATGGAGGAAATTTAAACTCCGGAGATGTGGGCCAGTTTGCATGCACTGCAGCTGAGCAAAACAACTTGAATTTGCTAAAGGAAATTGTTCGCTATGGAGGAGATGTCACATGTCCTAGAAGCAATGGATATACTGCTCTCCACGTTGCGGTTTGTGAAGACAACGAAGAAATAGTCAAATATCTTTTGGATTTAGGGGCTGACATTAACAAACCAGACGTCCATGGTTGGACACCAAGGGATCTTGCTGACCAACAAGGCCATGAAGAGATTAAAATTCTTTTCGAATCTTGTAAAGAGCCAAAAAGTCAATCTATTGTCGCAATTCCTGAGAAGGTTCGCTATCTTGGAAGGTTTACAAGTGAGCCAAATATCCGTCCAATGTCTCGGCAATGCTCGTTCCAAGGTGGAGAAGGACCATCCAGCAGTCGAAACCGTCCAAGGCGTAGAACTAACAACTTCCACAACTCTCTGTTTGGCATAATGTCATCCGCACATACAGGGGAGAAAGATTTACTATTCCCAGTTGGCATGACAAGAAATTCCAACAACCATGGAAGTAATCCTGCTAGAGTGACAGTGAGCTGCCCTGAAAAGGGTGAAGTTGCTGGGAAGCTGGTTCTACTTCCAGAGAGTTATAAGGATCTACTTGACATTGGAACAGAGAAATTTGGAATCTTGCCCAGTAAAGTCCTAACCAAAGATGGAGCTGAAATTGATGCTGTAGAGGTAATTAGAGATGGTGATCATCTTATTTTCGTTAGTGAAAATAGAAAGGAAGATTCTGAGAACACTCAATACTCCAATTCCAATGCCAAAGGAGATTTGTAGTGCACACATTGGATATGGATTTGTGGATTAGATATAAACTTTCACACTAGAGGTTTAGCACAGCATTTTGTTCAACTGTAAATTATTTGGCTTAGCTGCTGTTGAAATGCTCCTAAGCTAACCCTTCTTTTATTTTTATTTTTCTTGTTTTTTTCTTTTTCGGGCAAAAGGGTGTTTTTGCTTCTATGTTCGATCCAGAATCCTTAAATGACACTGAGCTGAGTAGAAGATGAGAGAGAGAGAGAGAGAGAGAGAGATTTCGATGTGGGAATCAGTTCAAAAGTAATGTAAATTATCTTGAAAACTATGAAAAAGAAACAGAAAAAAAGAAAAGAAAAAAGTTTACGTGAAAGACTGAAAGTCAATGGTTTGAACTTTGTATGCGTGGCCAAAAGCGCTCAAAAAGTTGACGTGGTACTTGACTTGTAGTGGAATTGTTTGCCTTGTTTTCTATGGACTTCAATGCTGACAGTTGACTTAAAAATATTGTGTGAATGTCAACAATTATTAACTATCATCAGGTGCTAATCATTTATTTATAACATTTAGATATGCACTAATTATCAAAAAAGAAAAAAACATTTAGATATGCACTTTCTGTAAAGAGTAATAAGGCCGATTGGAATATTTGAGAAATTTAAAAAGTAGAACCAAGAATTAAGCAAAATTTCAGCTTGTCATTGCAGGCCTGCTATTCATTTTGACCCACTTATATTCACACTTATTTGTCTGTTCTTTGTTTTCAATTTTTTTTAATCCCCCATCCAATCTTTTTAAAATAATAATAATAATAATGAATGAATAAAAAACAAAAAATCTTATTCCATTATGAACACAAAACAATTATTTTATAAAAAGAAAAAAAAGAATTCTTCATGCTCCTGATTTATTTCTTTTGCTGGTTCCATTTTTTGGTTCAGCTGCTTTAACAGAAGGTATACAAATATAAATGTAGATGACAAGAGGCATTATTTACCACTTCCCTTGCACTATATATTTATATATATATATATGTATGTATATATATATATATATATATGTACGTGCTTCAGTTGTTACCTTCCTCGCCATTCTCTAAATCATTGTTTCGTGGATTCTGCAAACACAAACCAGTCTTTACTCATTTCTTAGCAAAATCTCATGCATACTATTGGTTGCAAAATTTACATTTTAGCTAATCAATAAATAAATGATCAAGCAAGAAAAATAAAATTTTGTGAAAAATATGTGATTTCAGATGAACTTGAGGTGAATAATATATAGCTTTTTCATAAAAGCAAATAGAAGATTTTCATGAAGTTGGAAAAATCTTGCCTGAGCAAGAATACTATCATCTCTAAAGCTTTTTGTTATAAGCTTTAACTCCCCTCTGTTGGTGGTCAACTCGTCCAATATCTCAGCATCACAAATTTCTATCTCACTCTCTTCACATACAGTTTGATTGTACTCCATCATCTGCTAATACATCATTGAAAAAAAACATGTTTAGCTTTTAACTGTTTCATGGAAATAAAGTGTTTGTCAGAGCTATTTTCAAAACACTTCCAAAAGAAGAAAACAGAGGAATCGCCACATGCTTTCAAAAACATCTTTTTAGTGTTCTACTAATTAATAACCTTCTCATGTATTTTGAAAATTGTTCTTAAGAAACTAAGTGTCATTTGTTAACATGGTTGGTTTTTAGTTTTTGTTTTTCATTTTTTTCTTTGTAGTTGTGTGTGATTTGCTTACTTCAAGTGTTAGTTAGTGGTAGTTGGAGTTTGTTAGATATCTAAATTAACTATAAAATTAAAATAAGGAAAAAAAAAACACCAAATTATATTTTTTTCCCTTTAATTTTTTTCTAAGTTTATAGTTATTTAAGATGTCTAACAAACTATAACTACCGCTAACTAAGAGTCAAACAAATTATACGCAGTTACGCAAGGGAAAAAAAAAAGGCAAAGGGAATAGAATTCCAACAGTGGTGTAGTGCCAATTCAAAACCAACCAACGTTTAACAAACGACACCTAAAAAAATTTGGATTTTAAGAAACAAAAAAACTGATTAACACCTTGTGCAGTGCCAATTACCTTGAATGAGAAGCCAAAACTGCCTCTTGCAACTCCAACAATTTCCTCATACTCTGCACCATCCAACTCATTAAGGTGAAAAGGATCATACAGATAGGGGAGGATACGTCGTCGGATGATTACCAGAAAAAACAATGGCAAAGGGAATAGAATTCCAACAGTGGGAATCCATGTTATCAAGAAACAAGCCACAAGATACGCCAATTGGAAAAGCGTAAACGAAACAATGTGTTTGAATGGCACCGATTCTACAAAAGAAGGATGTGCTCCTTCCAATACTCTGTCCCATAAAATAAATGATCATGAAATTAGTATATGCCAAATACAAAATAAAAAATACAGAAAGAAGCAGATCAAATAGAAAATGCCAAATAATCACTGATCTTAAAAGCTTAAACTTAGAAAGTGGGCTTAATATCTAATCTAGCTATGTCTAACATTCTTCTCTATTTGTAGGCTAATCTAGTCTTTACAAGTTTTTATTTTATTTTTAATAGGTAATAGTGTGACTTGAACATAGGTGTTTCTGATACCATGCTAAATTACCACTGATGTTAAAAACTTAAACTATTAGGAAGTGGGTCTAATATGCATATCTAGCTATGTCTAACAGAAAGAAACTTACTTGTAGCGCCGTCCAGGAGCAGCGAAGAGAAGCAGCAATCTTTCCCAGAATTGGTTTCCAGGAAGGCTGTCAATGGCCATGTATGCAAAATATCCCCATAAAACTGATGTGGGAATTTTGTACAGCACAGGCAGTGCAAGTAAGGATGCTCCAACAAGAAGTGACTGTAAGAGATTGCTAAGCCTTTGCTCGTTAACCCTGACAGGCAAATGAGGATCAATGTGGTTTTCAGGATCAAATTTACCATTTCTCATTTTTCCATCTTCGTTCATCACCGCGTCCTCTAGCTTCTTCAGCTCATTCCCTACTCTAGGCTGAAAAACAGGCAATTCATCTACCATAACCATAAAAAAGGAAAGGAAAAAAAAAAAAGTTGATTTTTTAGATTGATTTTTGGTTTTTTCTTACAACAGAATTTGTGTCCATTTCTGTAAAAACTTCCTGCAGTCTTCCATACATTTCGGAGTTGCTAGCATTCTGCTTCATGCTTTCCTTGGCACTCTCTACCATTTTCTTTTTGATCAACTAAAAATCATGAACCAAAACAATTCATATAAGATACCCAACTCAGTAATTTAGTGGTGCTATAAATATATATACCTGTCTTTTGAGAATAGCAAGACTCTTTGTGTGCATTGGAGATTGTGGAAGAAGGCCATTCGAGGGAGGGAGTCCGACCAATCCGCAAAGCAAAGTCTAAATGAAAGTTAATGATCATAACTAATGGCGAAGTTGGAGTAGTACTAATTAGGAGAGCATTGTATTTAAAAGTAGCACTTAATATGTGAAGGAATTGACATATAGGTAAGCTCTAGGTCCATGAGAAATACCAGAACACCTAGAAGTAAGATGTCGTAATGGTAAGACGATGGATTCTTGAGATTGAATTCCTTCTGTTGCGCCATTTGTGAAGCAACACTGTGATCAAAGAAATAAAGACCAGCAATCATCACTGCTGGCACAATTGCTCCAAATATATATAATGTTGGAACTTTTCCCATATCCTGCAATTTATCCATATTATATATACCATTAGTCTTACGCCAGGACAATCTAACTTTTTTAAAATCAAAGTCTTAAATGTTGATATTTGATTCGATAACTCAGGTTAAAAAATATACATAGTCCGACCTAAGTTTAAGAAATCAAAGATCATAATTTGATACCTGATTTTAAAAGAATTAGGTTGTCCCTTACAAATTGTCAGCCAAGAAAATATCAGATTGTCACCAAGTTTTGTGTTCCTACTCCTAGTGGTGTACCTTGATGACTGTCCAATGCTCAAATGTTATAGAGTCCCACGGTAGAGGACTTTCAAGCCTCCTAGGAACTCCAGAAGGAACTCTGTTAGGTACACTGAATGACAATGCTGACCATATCAATACCATCAATGGAACTCCATAATCTGCAATGAAACTTCGGAACCATCCTACAATGCATACGGAAAGCATAAATACGTCAAAAAAAAAAAAAACTCTAAATTGTTCAGTTCCCAGACATTAAAATTCTTTATAAAGTAAAAGATTTATTACAAAACCTGTGCCGTATTGCCATGATCTTGCTCTTCTGCTCTTTAAAGATGTGAGGGTAAGTCCAAAGGTAAATATTATACCAAGTACTCCGTTTAAATAAAGCCACTGGAATTCGTAATTTTCTGATGTTGGATTTTTATTTTGATGAGCAACTTTAAACTCACTGATCACCCCCTGTATTAATCAACAGTGAACCATTTTTCTTCAACTTTTTCTATAAAATACAGATTTAATTCCATCCATTTTAAATTTGATTTAAATATAATTTGATTACTCTAATCTAAACAAAATATGATTAACTTCACTTTAAATTTTAAATAGTTATTATTTTCCTCCTCTATTATTATAATTCTCATATTTTCATGAACTAAATTGAAATTATTGCAAAACTTAGAAGTTCAAATAGAATATTCTCTATAAATATATGATATATACCTGGACAGCCTGCTGAATAAAAAGAAGAGCAATCAACATGCCAAAAAGTTCCCCTGCAATCCTCGTAAACTTCTTAATGATCACACAGGCATTGAATATTGCAAGAAGGAAGAGAAACAGAGCTGTCCAAACACAAACCCTGCAAAATATATATATTATTAATTTCCACTATTCAGAAAAATTACCATCGCAGAGAATATAATAAAACTTCGAAACTGAGAAAATAAAAAATTGGGTTTTTATTATTTATTTTTGTACACCTTACCAAGCAGTCCAAGGCAAGAAGAGGTGTGGTCCGAGATCTTTCCTTCGTTTAGAAAAAGAGTACAAGTAAGCGTACATAATAACAGTTGGCTCTTCAACTCCCAAAATCAACAGAGGCTGTCCACCTATTACCGATTGTATGATTCCACATATTGCTGTTGAAACCAGAGTATCCACCGGCGTCAGGATTCCATCTGCGATATATTTTACTGTAGTTAATTTCATATACTCCATTTTTAACTGTTTGATTTTAATATAATTTAATTTTTTTTTAACTTTTTGGTAAGCTTTTTATATTGAAATAAACAAAATTAAACTTTAAAAAACACGTAAATTTTCACGTGTATTAATTTTAATTTCATTTTTACATTAAAATTTATTGACTCAAACATATGATTCGTTAATTTTCCCGTTGACTTTCAAAAATGACCGTTGATTCATGCCTTGTTAAAATTTATGAAGTTTAATTATTATCTTCTTTAATATTTTAATTATATAAATTTGTAATTTTTAAAACATGAAGTATTAAATTAAACAACAACTTTGATGGTAACTAATATAGGACCAAATTAACCTGTTTCTTTGCTAAGTTGTTCCCCGAAAGCAATGGCGGGAAGAGCAGAGGTGAAGAACATGAAAGCCGTCGGAGCCAAAATCCTGACGCAAAAATTACAAACGGTAAAAATCACAACAATGCAGTTTATTTATTTATTTATTCTCTGGAATCAAACAGCGTTTGATTATAAACTGGCTGTGGAAAACCTGAAACCAGAAGAAATCCCGGCTCTCCAATCTTGTTTGTAGCAATTTGATCTGCCTTTGATGTCTTTGACTATGCCTCTGAATGGAGCTTTTGCTATGCTGTCCATCCTATCAAACTCAAGAGTCGTATTTGATCGTCCTTGGTTCTGTGTGAATATATATGATGGTCATACGACTTAAAGCTTTCAATTTAACCGCGAACATGGAGTTTGGCGCCCTTTTCTTTATGGCTTTTTTATATTCAGCGGCGTCTTGCCACGTGTCTATCTTGTAATTTAATTATTTTGTAATAGTTTTTTTTTGGGTAAATAAATCGTGAATTAGTTTTGATAGCTGATAAATTGGCGTCATGCATGTGTTGAGATTGCGACACGCGTACATATCAATGTTTCTTTTTGTTTTGTTGCACACCACAGCTGTGGTTTGTGCCGGTCACTGACCACTTTTTTATTTTCTTTTATTACATTTTGGGAAATTTGATTTCCATTTTTTAATATTTTTATGACACAAAGTAACAATAATGACTGAGACCCTGTTTAGAAGGTGAAAATTAATAACTAAGGCCCTGTTTGATATTGATTTGTTAAATGTTGTTTTAACTTTTTCAATTTTAAAAATAATTTTCAAAAGTGTGTGGGCTGTTTTTTTTTTTAAATATTATTAAATTATTTGATATTAAAAATTTAAGTTAATAAAAAATAAATAATTATATTTTTATTATTTATTTTTACATATAGGTAAATTTGAGTACTTATGCTTTTTTTTTTTAATTTATTTTGTTTACGTATACATATTTTTAAATTTAAAACATGTAACTGCAATGTTTTTATTGCTCTAATACTATATGAAACTTGGAAAAATATTGATAAAAAACTTAATTTCTCATTAAGTAAAAATTAAATACAGCACATATACACGTGATAAGTATTGCCGTATTGGTAAGTGACTTACACGAAGTTGTTACAACAGAAAAATCGTTGTTGTTATATTATCTATCAGATATTAGACTTCAAAAGAATTTAAAATCAAAACAAGTAAAATATGTATTTTCTTTAAAAGCTTTTTATAAAAAGCAAAAAAACAAAAACAAAAACAATTATAATGAAATAAATAGATAAAAAATTAACCCAACAAAGTGTTTTGACAAAATAAACAAACAGACAAGCATAAATTCCCAACCGAGCATTGAGACACAGTCTTGTTTTGTTTTTTTGTTTTTATTAGAATGAATGAGACGGAGTCTTGTTTGCTAAAGTGTAAAAGCAAACGTAAAAGGGTAAAGTCAGTTGCTCAACATAAATATAATCGAGGGTTCGAAGCTAAGCAGTAGTAAGTCCCACCTTAATTCACTATCTTTCATAGGGACAGCCCCATAATAAATTCTTCTTCATCCAGTACTCTTAGACTTCAATAATAATAATAATAATAAGCCTCTTGCTTCTTCAGAGAATATGCCTCAGCCTGTTGTCGAATTTTAAATTTCTTTTTCGTCCAATATTCAAATGCAATGCAACATACAGGTTATATATGTATGTATGTGTGTGTGTGTGTATATATTATGGTTTACATTCAAGATAATTTAATAATATTCAAAAAAATAAAAATAAAGATAATTTAATAAAACAGATAGTTTCTTATGTTTAATTTGTTTCTTTGGTTCTGATAAATCGAACAATCAAAAAACGAATACGATAGACATCTAGAACGTATTTGCATAGCCTAAAAATATCGAGTAAATACTTTGATTTTCAAAGCTAAAGTAAATTTCGAGAAACAAAAAACCATTAGATTTGAAATCGTTAAAGGAAACTGCACAGATGGTTATAACCCCACATTCTGTCCATTCAGCAATGCATTATCACGTTTACATTTTAGTGAGCATCCAAGGAAAAATGAGACTTCTTATTTTTCCTCTTCATCTTTAAACAAATTACCAACAAAATGTGCATTCTGACTTTTACATATATCCTGAGAAATTCAGAAAACTAGAAAAAGACAACTTCAACTTCTTTATTACAATAGCTTAAGCATTTTCAGACGTTCTTCATGTTCTGGATCCAGTTTCGGTGGGGTATAGCAGCCATGAAGATCCTCCACTATGTACTCCTGCAGAATTTATAATACCCAAAGTTAATAAGTCAAATTAAGATGTTCTGGCTAACTAATTATGTTATTCTGTGCTATACTCTCAAAGACTTCCAATTTAAGGGAAATAATGTCCACAACCTACCTTAGTCAGCTCTCTCTTAGTGAGGATGTGGTAGTGTCTCTGCCAAATCCTCTGTATGGCCATGGTAGCAGCAAGGAAACCATAAGCTATTCCAAGAATGGCAAAGATGACAACGAAAACAATAACCAGAGCAAAGCATGCTTCCATAGATGCAGGAAAGCAATCTAAGATTCCCCAGCCATAACAACAGTTCTGGCAGCCAGCCATCCGTGGATCATTGCTATTCAGGGATGAACAATGCAGTATAAGCCCAAAAAAACCAATCAGCACAAAGAAGGCCAGTACCCCTGTGAGTATTCATGTACACAGCACAAAACAGTTCAACCATTTAATAATACCGGATGATTGAAAGCAAGTGAAATGTTTGTCCCTATTTCCCTTCTAAGGAAAGAGACACCTAAACCCAACTTATTCCCCTAACAAAATAAAGACATTATTAGAAAAGAAAGTAAAAGGACAGCCAGCTACAATGTTGCTAATGCATTAAATTTCCAAAAAATAAAAATAAAAATAGGTTTTCACAATTCCAAAAGTGATTAATGTCCACAGCTAATGCTGACATGATTGAAACCAGTAGCTTGAAGGTTTATTCAGTGACATTAAGAGTCTTGAGCAGAGCCAAGTTATGGATTATAAACAAGTGTATTTCTTCTATGACATCCGAAACTCTAATATCTGCTGAAACTGTGAATGAACCACTTAGGATTTCAAACTCTTAAAGTGGTTAGTTCACCACCATTCTATAAAATAATTAGAAATACGATCGACCTAAAAACTTTTATTTAAGTTTAAAAGTAAACAAAATGGTGCAAGATGATCAGGTTTACCTATACAATAATAAAATGGTATAGGATGTTTTGATAGAATACGATCCCAACCATCACTGAATGAATTTCTAAAGGCCCCATCTTTATCCATGAAATATGCAAAGCCACCGATTGCAGCAATTACCTGGAAATAATTATCATAAGATGAGAGAAGGCTGTAGAAGATTTAGCCATTTTCAGGGTTCACATAAAATTGTAACAGTTATTTGCTAAAGAAAAAGAAGAAGACGAAAAGAAAAAGAATCAACAATGAAAACCTTAAAATTAATTAAGGTACTAACAAGATATACAACCCCCTGGGAAAATGTTAACATAGTAATAGAATAAAAAGCTCTAATGGAGTAATGTGCATGTGCCAGGTACTTTAAAGATTTTTGACAAAACTCTTTATCCTCGAATTTGCAGAACAGGCAATTGGCATTCTACGTGAGCATTTTACCACTAATATATAAGTATCTGTTAGCTCAAAGTTGACAGCGTACCATCACTAATTTTACTGAAAATGTTCAAACATTTCCATCAGCTCTCCTTTTGCAAATAATAGGGTCAACAAGTCAAAAAACGTGCAATACTTGTGAAGTCCCAATTGAATGGAAACTTAAGGGAAAAAAGAGAAACAAACTGGCAAAAATTTAAGAGGAACATCTTAGGTGTGAACCATTTCATGAAAAGAGAGTTAAAAATAATATATCTTACTGTTTGTACAGCCACAAATACAAGGAAGACATCCCTTGCCACAAAAAGTCTGAATTTCATTTTACGCCATGAGTTGTCCACAAACAATTCAACTTGAAGGTGAAATTGCGCTTTGCAAGTTGTGCAATGTGAGAAAGCAAATCCTTCCTACAGGGCAAACATTAGCTTGAACATCTGCATTCAATTTAGTCATAAGATTCCAAACAAGGGTAGTTACCTTGACAGATCGCCAATGATCAAGACACGAGCGATGGACAAACTGCTGGGTGCCTTTGCACATGCATGGTGAAATCAATTCGTCCTCTATAAAAATTTAACAACAGGATTTATGCTAAGAAACATACACATCTTCCTGAGCAGAAAACATAATAATATGTAACATACACACACATAACTTCAGAACGCAACGAAATAAAACCTTGACACGTCAATTAACAAAGAAACTGGCAATTGGAGAGAGATAGAAAGGGAGACTATACAGGAAAAACGAAAGAGTAACATTTGCCTGTTAAGTATTACTTAAATGTATGTTTGCGTTCTTAAGCATATTCTCTTTGGTAATCAGCTGAATGTACTTCTTTTTGTGACAAAAATCTTAGAATCTTAAATGAAGACATTCTCTTTGGTAATCAGCTGAATGTACTTCTTTTTGTGACAAAAATCTTAGAATCTTAAATGAAGACCAAAATGGGGAAAGGATGTGAACTCAACTAATCAGTAGTAGTACTTTCTAATGTTCTAGCTTATTGGCAAATGGAAACGAGTTCTATTGACAGAGGCCATAGTGGCATAAGTCTTAAGCATTTTCTTTATTTTTGTACTTCCATCAATTCTTTAAGCCTAGCCATGATGTATGCAGTAAGATTACAAAAGAAGATAAGAAAAAAAATCTCCCCAATACATACACAAATATCTATTCTACATTATATGTTTATATTTATGTTATATACATCATACCTATTCTATAACATGAAAACATGCAGAAAATAATCAGGATTTCCAATAAATAAATTATTTTTGAATGTTTAGAAATTATATCACTTTCATTTACTTACTTAAGATAAAATTTTAGAAAAAATTAATCCAAAAGAAAAAGGTTTATGTAAGGTTTACCTGGTTCAGCATCACTTTCTAGACAAATGCGACAACAAGGAATAGAACCCGACTCAATATCTTCATCCTTAATCTCACTTGAGCTCCCTGGCGATGAAGAATCAACCTGGTTCTCTAGCAGAGGGTCCGAGTCACTAGGGTTTTGTGTACCTGCTGGCTCTAGCTGCACTTCCCCTTTCATTGATCGAATTCTTGTACAAAGAACAAAAACCGCAAAATAAAGCCTCAAAACCCTAGAACAATCCTAATACCAAAAAACAAAGATCGAAACTCACAATCAATTAACAAGCAAAACTTAGTAAAACAACCGAGATCAAAAAATGCTCTAAATTTTCGTTTTTGTGTAATTCACTTTGCTATGAATTCCGACCCCACTAGAATTCGAATTCTACGTTTTTCCACTTTCCTCAAAAGGTTTTCGCGGCGACCACACAAAACGCAACGAAATTTCAACGATTAATTTTCAATTAGCAAAGTTACCTGGATTTTGCAGTGAAATTCTCGGAGAAAAGTCAGTGAGCTTTTTTTAATTTTTAAAAATTAAATAAAGGAAGAAGAAGGAGAAAAATATTAGTTTTTTTTTTTTTTTCCCGAAAGGCGTAGATAAAATAAAATTATAGATTTTTTTTTATTTTTTGGGAGCATTAGGAATTCGGTGACCAAGCTGGAGGTCTATTACGTATTAGGCGCGCCATGCGTATTTCGCACGTAGATGACTCACTTTACTGAACTTGGGGCCCTTTTGGATGGGCCCGAGTAATAACATTTTCAAAAGGCCTATTTTTAATGGGCTTCATCTCTACTACTATTTAATATCTGGGCTTTTTACATACTAATATTTCTTTTATATTACTAATATATATTTTTTATTACATTACTGTTTTTTCTTCTCTCACTGATTTGTGATTTGTACACAAAATTTTAAAAATACATTTCTTTACATGTGTTAGGTTTTAAAAATTTTTGCTTCACTCCATTTCTAATTCTGAAGCCAAACGGTCAGAAAATATCTTGTTTGTTAGGAGATTGTTCACTTTACATTTGAACTATAACAATTTGACACATTTTCATACCCGGACGATGTGGGATTGGACATCGATCTCTGCCAATAAAGTAGCATGCCAGTACCCTACACCCGCCCACACTTACATTGGCTCTGCCAATAAAATAGTCTGCCAGTGCCTTGCACTCGTCTACACTTATCCTGACTTCAAATCCTGATCGACACATATGGATATGATGGTTAATAAAAATTAAACCTACCTTTGACCTTTAAAAAATAATAATTTTTTTTTTTTATAGTAGAAACATATAATTTTGATTCGTTCATGTATAATAGAATTTATATATATATATATATATATATATGCATTATTTAATTGTTTTAAATATAATTTTATTTGACAAATGAGAATTAAATATCCTCTAAGGCTCCAATCTTAGTCATATTTTTTTACAATTTTTTTAATTAATATTGTTAAGGTTTGAATATTTTGTTGATTAAACATTCTCCATCAAATATAATTATATTTAAAATAATTTAATAATTTTTAATGAATAAATTCTATACTACTAGGATAGTTTATATATTTTTATTTCTGCTTTAAGAAGATGATTCAGTTTTTAATATAAAAAAAAATACGATTAATTCTAGATAGTTGAACATATTTATATTATTTGGTTGATATTTACTAAAAATTTAATATTGTTTAGTGAGTCTAACAAACTATTTAATATTATTATATATATATAAAAAAAGCAAGTGAAAAAGAAAAAAAAAAAAAAAAGGGTCGTGAAAAATGAACGATCCTGAAAATTATAATAAAAATAAAATCACGAACTTCATATGAGCATCCGGTGTTTGAATTAAACTTTCTATTTTTTCTTTTCCAAATATTCATTTGTTAATGATTTTGACTTGAATTTTATAGGCATTGGAGAAAAAAACGAAGAAAAACGCATGTACAACTTTTTCTATATAAGCTAGACTTGGAACTGGTCAGGGACAGAACGGGCCAGCCGGCCAGGTCACTTTTTGGCTTTTTTATTTCTCCATTTACCAATGTAGAAAATATTGAAATTTTTCAAATCAATTTTTTTGTTTGAAAAGTCTTTTTAAAAAAGTTATAAAAAAAATTATATGATATAATATGAAAAAAAATTATTTTATATAAAAAAAAAATCATGCATAAATCCGAGTTGAATTTTAAAAAAATTTACCCAAGGGGGATCTAAAAAATATAGTCACTTGACCCAAGACAAATAGATACTGAAACATAATTAACCGTCAAACACGCAAAAAACAAATATTAATGGCATAGAATAGGAGGAGCAGATACAAATATTGATATGCTGGAAGCTAGACTTGATGTTTAGCTTGGAACCTTTGCTTTTGTCTCCTTTTTGTGGTTCCCTCTGCTTGGTTTTTTAATGAAGCTTTCTTATTCAACAAAAAAATATACAAACGGGGCAGTGTAAATTAAATGAATTATGCGCAACATCAAAATAAATCAGGTAAATTGTATAAATTCGTATATATAGTTTATAGTATAAATGACGACCTGTTTTTATTTTTTATTTTTCACTTGCATAGAAACGTCCAACTTTCCAAATTCCAATCAAGACAAAGAGAGTCTTTGATTTTTCAGGCTTAACGTGAGGTGAGGTCTGAAAATTTTATTAAATAATTTCCGAATAATCTTGCTTTCTTTACATTACTTGAGGTGTACATAACATATATACATACAAAACTCTAATTATGGAATGACTATAATACAGAATAACTATAAAGCAACTATGAAAGGTATTCTAATTATATGATATTTTTTTTAGGAATTCTTAATATTGATTGGAAATGTCGATTTCTAGCTGCTTTTTTTTTTTTTTTTTTTGGGTAACCAGATTTCTAGCTTCGTTGGTGGGATGAAAAAAATAAAAATGATGTGATCTAGAACTAGAGACACAAATATACGTGTCTAGTATGCCACTCCTCAGCATTTTCCAATTGTTAAGAGCAAATCTTGACCGAATCTGTAAAATAGCATGTCTAATATGCCACTCAACTTTTTCTCCGGACATCACCTCTTTGACAACATTCACTGCATCCATAGACCATTGCACCGCCTGCCACCCCTTTTGGAGAACCTATTTCGATGCCCATAACAAAGCAAGTACCTCAACTTCTAAAGCGTTATCACATTTCTCTATCTTGGATTTCATCAGAATGATGTATCCTTTCTCATTTCTCACAACAAAAGCAATGCCAGCATTCCCATTTTTGAAAGCTGCATCAAGATTAATTTTAAGCCAACCCGAAGGTGGCTTACACCATTTCTCAATTCTTCGAGGAGGATCCTTAGTGTCACGGACTTGTTTTTCGAACCTCCAAGCCGTGCGGCCTTAGTTGCTATTCCGACCCTTTGTATTGCAACTAAGTAAGCCTTTTTGCCTACAAAAAAGAGAAAGCAAAGCAAACAAGAAAGAACACAAGAAAGTTTGGGAGAATGAAAGTATATTGCTTGAAAGAAAGCTTTACAACTTGAATGATCTTGGATTCTTGGATGGTTTGGCCAAATGAGGCCTCCACCTATTTATAGACAAGGAAAAATGATCCTACGGCTATAAACGATTCGATCCTACGGTGGAGAATGAGTTTCTAGAGTTCTCCACAAAAATATCTAGATATTTACACAATTTACAAGGCTAAGAATTCTCCAAAGGATTCTAGAGAATTCTACACAAGTCTAGGAGCTTGGACTTTTCAAAGTGTGGTCAAAATGCTCACCAAGTGCTCGATAAAATGCCAAGCTCACTTTGCCCTCCAAGTGTTCGACGAAATGTCAAGCTTGTGACATTAGTCAGATCAGCTTGCTGCTGCACCATCCAATTATCTTCCACCATGCTTTCAAAAACCGATACCATCTTTCTAAAGCTCTATCCACCAAAGAAAATAGAAGCATTCCGGAAATTCCAACACCAATACCACAAAGAACTCAAAAAAATTGTAATAAAATCTTTATCCCATCCATTCATACAAACCATATCCCTGGGTTGTAGACATATTGATATCAGCTCCTGAACTGAAGATGTTTCCCATTGGTCCAATATGCATCCCCATCTGCTTGCAAAAGCAATGGCCTAGGTCCCCTGGCACTCCTTTAGAAGATGCTGCAAACTTTCCATTTCTGCTCAACAGAGAGCACAATCTGTTTTCCCTCTTCTCAAATGACTGGCCATTAAATGTTTAGTAAGAAGAACATTGGCAAGTACTCTCCAAAGAAATATTTTGCTGCGTTCATGTAAAAAGGATTTCCAAAGTTTTTCAAAAAGAGGAGAAGTTTCGGAATTTTCTTCCAAATTTATCAAATAATAGCTTTTAGCCGAAAAAGTTCCCATTTTATTTCCTCTCTACACAGGCAGATCATCACACTCCACCTCCGACCATTTGAGCTTGCAAATTTCATTCATTGATTCTTCTTCAAAGATTGTCTCCAGAAGTTGAATATTCCATTAGTTCCTTCCCTGAATTTTCAGCTCTGCCACCTTTTGAATTCCTGAAACACCAACTCATTGCAAGCATATTGGTCTAAATCCCCTAGATTTGGAACCCAAGGGTCAAACCATGGGTTGATCCCAAATCCATTCCTCAATTTGAAGCATCCTCCTTTTCTAATAGCCCCCATGACATTACATATTCCTTGCCAGACCTTAGAATCCCCATGTTTCAGCTTATAATCAAAAAAAGATTGTCCTTTCATTTATTTCCCTCTTAACATTCTGGCCCGAAGACCATCCTCCATTCTCTCTATTTTCCAGGCAAGTTTTGCTAATATAAGCAGTATTGAACTCTTTTAAATTTTCTAAAACCAAGGCCTCCTTGACTTTTAGGTGTACAAATATCCTTCCAAGCTTTGAGAGCTAAAAACCAACCCTCTTTCTTTTTTGAATTCCACCAGAACTGCTTCACCATGCCATCCAAATCTTTACAGACTCCTGTTGGAAGCTGAAAAGTCATCATCGTGTATGTTAGGATAGCTTGAACGACTGATCTTATTAAGGTTGCCTTCCCCGCCTTGGATAAAAGTTGTATATTCCATCCTTCTAGCCATTTGTGAACCTTTTCCTTAAGCTTACTGAATTCTTTCAAGGTGTTTATTCCCATAAGAAGAGAGTTTCCAAGATATATTGATGTTTGTCCCATTTCCTTGAACCCTGTAATCTCAAGAACTCTTCGTTTATCATCTCGGGGAGTATTCTTGAAAAAGAGAATACTTGACTTCTCCATATTTGCCTCTTGTCCCTCCCACTCGCAATATTTTTGAATACATCGTTTAAACATCACTGCATCATTGATGCCCTCCCCGCAGCACACCACTAAATCAGCAACATACATTAAATGTGTTATTTCCGAAGCTCCATGCGAAATCTTAATTCCATGAATATTTCCCAAAGCTTTGAGAGAGTTTTGGAATCTAGAATAAATAGAAGAGAAGAAAGTAGATCTCCTTGTCTTAAACCTCTCATTGGTTTGATTGTACCTGAGACATTCCCATTCAATATGATAGAGCTCTCCACTGTCCCAATACAACTGTGAATAAAATCCCTAAATATTTTATTAAAACCCAAAGCATGCATGACCGCCTTCAAAAAACTCCATTCCACCTTATTATATGCTTTTTTCATATCAATTTTCATCAATTGTAATCATTTCTTTCCCTTATGCTTCTTGATCTTGTGAACAATCTCGTGAGCCACTACCGTATTCTCCACGATCCATCTACCACGGACAAAAGCCCTTAATTTGGAGACACTATTTTCTCAATAACTTTGCTTAACCTATTGGCCACAATCTTTGCAACTACTTTGTAATGAAAGTTGCAAAGTCTGATGGGTCAGTATTGATTGAAATTCTCAGCATGAATTGTTTTAGGTATTAAAACAATAAATGTTCTATTTGCACTTGTTGGCATCTCTCCATTTTTAAAACATTCTTAAACAAAGTTAATAAACCTTTCTTTCACCGTTAGCCAATATCTTTCAAAGAAAATTCCGAGAAACCCATATGAATCCAAGCTCTTGAGAGGGTGTAATTCCCAAACAACATCTCTAATTTCCTCTTTACTAGGAATTCAGTTCATCTCTATATTTTCATTTTCCGTAATGCATCTAGGGAAAATTTCTTCAAGTTCTGCTATGAAGGAAGGAAATCCTGATGTGAACAAATTCTGAAACTTTGAAGTGAAGTAGTCAGCAATCTCCCCTTCGTTTTGGATTTGCCATCCACATTGTCTTATATGATCAATTCGATTTCTTCTCCTTCGGATTATAGTACTTAGATGAAAAACTTTGTGTTTTTGTCACCCTTCTTTAACCATAATTCCTGGAATTTCTGTCTATTAATAAATTCCATTCGAGTCCGTTGCACTTTTAAATCTTCAAGAATTTGCTTCTATTTATCCACCTCTTTTTCTTTCATTCCGTAAAGTTTCAAACTCAACCTCTAATTCCTTGATTCGCATATGTGTGTAATCAAACTCCTCTATGTTCCACTTCTTTAGAGCTTCCAAAGACTCCATTTTATGCTGTGACAATGCATTCCTCCTCCCCTATTCGAATTCCAAGCTCTATTCACCACTTGCACGCTAGAATCGTCTGAAGTCCAAGCTTGAAAGAATCTGAAAGGATGTTTAAGTTGCCTATCAAACCCTCTCTCTTGTATGAGAATAGGGCAATGATTTGAAACCTTCATTCTTAAATGTTGGACCGCCACATTAGGATGTAACTCAAGCCAATATTTGCTAACCAAAGCCTTATCTAGTCTTTCTTTGATTTGTGCATATCCTTCCTACTTATTTTTTCAAATGTATTTTCTTCCCTTATACCCAAGATCAATACTGCTACTGTGTCATTAAATTCTTTCAAGAAAAGTCTTTTCCTCCAAATTTTCCGACCTTCCTATTTTTCTTCTGAGGAGATAATTTCATTCAATTCTCCAAATAGCATCCATGACTGTGTATCAATTAGACATCTAATCGATTCCTAAGAATCTTGTTTCTCTCTTATATAAAGTGTACCATGACTGGCAATAAAATTACAATCCTTAGTACCATTCATTCCTTTAACTTTGCCAAAAAAAATTCTGTCTGATTTTCATTCCACCCCCAAATTCAAATCATCTTGCCACATAATAGTCAAACCTCCTGCTTTACCCACTGCTTCCATAATCTCAAAATGTTCATATTCCAGAATTCTACAAATTTTAGACATACGGGTCTTGGAGCTTTTTGTCTCCATCAGAAAAATACAAAAGAGATTGTGAATTTTATTTAAACTAATAAGAAAATTTAACGCATCAGAATTTCTCATATACCTTTGCAATTCCAAAAAAGAATTTTCCAGGTTGCAAAGGGGCTTGAGACGGCATGCCACCCTGGCCTACAGAAAATCCAGCTGCCTTCTGAAACACTTAGAAACTGTAATTTGGATGGAGATTTATCAGCTAACTTATTACATTCGTAGAATACATTTATACATGAGTAATGGTATTCCAACTCTTTAAAAAAAAATTCTTACACCTCTCCACCATATTAAAATAAAGGTGATTCAGAACAAAATTGTTTGATGACGTCCACATGCATACAAAATTCATAACTTAATACAAACTTGACAATATTGGAATACATGTTTTGCTTGCATAAATTAATACTCTTCATATGCATCTTTTTTTACATCATCAGATGTTGCTTTTCGTACTATGTTGATTAAAGGTATATTTGGTTGAATTCACTTTCCAGCTCTTCTCCCTAATTTATATATATATATATATATATATATATATATTATTTAGAATTGATATTTAATAGTATAATAATGCTAGAGTTATTAAAATATTTATCAAATAATAAAATAATATTTAATTTATTTATTTTTTATTCACTAATTCATTTAAAAAAATTCATATACATATTTAAGTTATATATTAATTTATTAATTAATAATATTATAACACATATCACTTAATAAATAAATTTAATAAATATTTTAATATTTATAGCATTACAGTTAATAGTATAATTTTGGTGTTAAGTAATTAAAAGTCTTTCTACATACCCCCAAATATTTATTTCTTATAAATTAAGAATTTATATGATCATAAGGATCAGCCCTTTCAAGCATGTCTTGGTAATCCATATCTTATCTTTAATCTACAGACAAATTATTGGTCATTTTCAAAACGTTTTTAAGTACAAGTTTAAAATTGTTTGAAAAAAAACATGTTAACTAAACAACAAATCTTTATGTGTTAATATATTTTATATTCCAATACCAAATCCATGTCCACGTATTTTTGGATTATAAAACGTATTTAAATACAATTGTGATGTAAGCCAACTATTTTCTAGGGTTTTCGTGTTTTTTTTTTTTCAATTGAGTATACAAGTAGTAGCAGTTATATTCGGCGCAAGGGGGTTGGCAATTTTAACACCAAACGAAGACTCTTATACCAAACACGGACCAGTTGATAGCCTCCTTAGAAAGAGTAGCTTCTTTTTACCAAAAAGAAAGAAAGAGTAGCTTCTAATGTCAGGAAGCAAGCAAGAAAGCTCTCAAATAATGAAAACTCCCTCTACCATATATTTTTGGTGAATAAAAAAGGTTGGAGGGGCAGCGATTAGTATATCCCCTATAATAGTGAGTAGTATATCCATTTGCATCGACCAATCTGCCAGCCTACATCTTGTTTAGTTCAGCATAGTAAATTGAACTTCTGATTCAGGCGATGAGAGCACTCAAATTATAGTCATCTTGGCCAAATGTTGAAATATTTACCAATCAATATAGCACTCGTGGGTCTTTCTTTCTACTATATAATGCATAGAACTACTAGTATTAAAATTTTATTTGACATAGTTTTTGAGAAGTTTAAAAAATTATTTTTAAGAGTATTCGAATAATTTTATAAAAATGTTTCAAGCTTTCATAAATTTTTTTATCAAAGCTAATAAAAATTAATTTTTTTATGAAGCTCTTTTGAAAAAAATAAAAATAAAAATGATGTCAAATAGAAATAACAGACAACAACATTTTTAGACATTCTACCAAAAATTCAAAATGATATAATAAAATTTATTCTATAAATTTTAATTTAACGCAATTGAAGATACATTTATAGAACATAAATCATAAAATTACTTTTGTTTTTCTTCTTCTTTTGCCATTTGTTAGAATCTCCAGAATCATACCCTGTAATTAAATTTACAATGTTTCAGAATTAATATAATCAAACACATCCATACGCAGTTTAGAAGAAAAGTATAACTTTAAACATATATATATATATATATATATAGACACACAAAGATTTTAGCTATAACATTTGGTTAAATGCATTTCAATATTTTTTAGATTAGATAAATTTGTACTCTCTGCTTTTAAGTTTAATAAAAGGGCAAATCGTACAAGTGTCCTTTGAATTTGATAAAATTGCATTTTCTATATATATATATATATTTGCTAACAGTGATTTAAATCTTTAATTTTTTTAAAAGTTGCATTTTGATGCCCAAACTGTTAAACTGTTTACTTAAAATTCAATGAGACCAAACATAAAGTTTTACTCCTAAGTTTGGACCAGTTGTAAAATTACTGAAAATACATTTCTAAGATTCAAAAATGGGAAGTTCAATCCTTTCTAAATTGAAACTTAATAGGCTAAACTGCATGCAAATTGCCTCTAGAATACTAAATCAAAGAGATTTGGAAATTGAGAGAGATGAAAAAGATTGTTACTGTTGAAATTCAATATTGATGGAAGAAGCAGAGGAATTGGCAATGGTTCCGAAAGCGGTCCGAGAAAGAACAAGGGTGGTTCCGGGAGCTGAAGGTCGGGAAGAGAGGGCGGCGGCATGGTCGACGATCTTAACAAGAATGGTCTGGTTGGGAATACAAGTCCCCGGCGTCGAAGCGCTTATGCATCTCACCATGTACTGCCTCCCGCACGATGCTCCATTGTCCCAGATCCCTTCTCCGGCCGCCGCAATCAGATTATTCGACGGAAACTCCGACGAATCGTTTCCGTAGCATTCCGTTGCTGCATACACACACACACACACATATATACACCCACTCGTGAGTTTCGCATATCTGATTAATTACCGGAAATTAGATGCTAATTAATTAAGTGCTTAACATATGAACAATTAATTATATGCTTACGTATATATGGAGGAGAGTACTGAGAAGCTGTGCCGACGTCAGCAAGACAGAAGTGAGAGAAATGTGAAATCAGTATTAGAAGAAGAAGAAGAAGGATGAGTTTCCATTGGAAGAATGGCGGAGTTTTAGACATGTTTTTTTATTTTTGCCGATGAGGTGTTCGGTTTTGTTTTTATGGGAATTAAAAAGAAAAAAGAAATTATCGAAAAAAATAATAATAATAAATTTGATTTTTAATATTCAAGTCAACTTGTCGACATGAGAAGCTTCCCGGGATTTAAATACGGGAAACTTAAAAGAGACGGCTGGGGGTGTCTGATTCGACCGGATTAGATGGGACTCCGGCTCCGCCACCTCGTCACGCGCTTTTAATGTCGGGTGTATTAAAAATTGTTAATTATAATTTCTCTTGGGTCGGCTTTGTTAATTATTTTTGTTTGTTTCTGTTGTACTTCTATTCAAATATTATAAACCTCTTCCCCAACCAAAGTAAAAAATCGAGCATAAGAATTTTTTTTTTTTTTTTTTGATAATGAAATCGAGCATAAGAATTTAGAATTGTGTTGTTGATCCTGATTAAATCTATTATTTAATAAAGCAGAGACGTCGAGAATACTGCGTATGTGTATATTATTTGTATACGGTCAACAAGGCGCTATCCTTGCATCTTCTACCCAAAAACAAAAAAAGAGGTGCTATTCTTACATTAAAAATAATAATAATAAGGTGCTATTACTTTTTTTAACTATCAAAATTTGATTCTAAAATGATATTCAGACATTATGCAATTATATATATATATATTTTTTTTATGGTGAAGCCTCAATTTATATAGGAGAATGTGGCTCACTAATTCCTTATACTTTCGATGTGGGACTTTTTCATTCTAATTTCATTACCAACTCATTTATCCTTGCGAAAATCCAATGCATACTCATTCCCAAACAATGTGGGACAATTGCTTTTTTCCAAAATCAAACTCAAATAAATATTAATTTTCTAAGCAAAATTAATATATGGTTCGAACATATTGTTTAGCAAATTGTTATTTGAGGAAAAGTATGCTTACCTAATTTTTTTTTTGAGTTTATCAGGGCTTATAACAACATGTTTAGCTTTACTTTAATTGGTGGTAAGATTGATCATTCTCTAAATGAAGAAAATAGAGCTTATTGCTATAGATGAAATAGACAAAACTTCCAAATTCTTAGAAGCTTATTAACTCATGATGGTCCCTCTCCTAAGTATGCTTAACTTTATATTTATAATACGGACAATGATATTTCAATAAAAATCAAGGCTTTAAGGTATATCATTTTCTCTAAAATTATGGTTTTTTTATTACGAATAATGTATCTCAAACTTCACGTTCTTTTCTTCTAATAGAACATTGATAAGCATAAAATGTTAATGTTTTTATGCCACTTTTATTTTTGAATTTGAGCTAGTTTATAATTAATTGTTAATGAAAAATACTTAATTACTGTATTTTTATATTTTCAGTAAAAGAAAGACAAATGTTGGAATTACAGTATTTCTACGCAACCTTTACTGAGAAAATAATATTTGGAGTCACACTTATAATTTTTGTACGATTCGAGTTGCTAATGATTCCTGATTCACTAGGCTTAAAATCTGAAACATTTCATTGGAATTGGTTTGGCCAATCATTGCCAGTTTTTCTCTCTTCCTTAGGGCAGCAAAGCTTTTCTCTTAGGTTTTTCTTCAGTTTTTGTTAGTTAATTCTATTGTTACCTGATTTTCGTCACCCTAGATCACAATGTACCTTCTTGGCAGGATCCTAGATTTCTTCCCTAACTCCTGCAATATAGAACAACAGCATTAGAGGGGGCCGATGGTGTCACCGGCAATCCCACTCCGATGCGAAAGTCAGTTACGGGCTCATTCCAAGAAACCTTATTCCGGTTCCCCTCAAGTATTCCTATTGTGTGGCCTGCCTCCAGTTCCACACTGAGGGGCCCTCCGGAATCCTGTCAAAGGAATGATAGCGACTGTTTTAGGGTTATTAGGGAGTGTTTAGTGTTCAAATTCCCAAAAAAAATGATCCCCTTCCCCTTCCCACTCACCTAACCTTACCTTAAGTACCCGCTTCCGATGGCTTGGATGCTAGGGTTAAAAACCCTCATACGCTGGGATCGTGACACCTGGACTTAAAGGTAAGGCAAATGCTGAGCTAAGAATTACAGCCCACTCGGGGTAACTTCACTCATCCATCAGCACCTAGGCTTGCCTTTGGCCCTGCCTGACGGGCTGGGCTCCGCTTGTCTGTGACTGATGGGCCTCGTCCATTGTGAGCCGGTAAGGATGCTAAAGGGCCTGGGAGGTTCCCTGACCCATACCCTAAAAATCCCTATAACATTAGCCCCCAATTTTCAATTGTGGTGGTCTTCACTTTTGCGAGACAAAAAATCTGCCTAGGCCCTTTGATTTCTTTGCCAGGAGTTTCAATTTCCACTTGTGTCTTGCCTAGATAGCGATTTGGTGCGAACTTTGAAGACCTTTTTTTTTTTTGAAATTTCAAATGACCTGCTGTCATTAAATGCTTTATCTATCCCATCTGTCCATTTTGATCCTATGGCTGGGACGCATCAAGGCGGTTTATGGTGTCAGGCGCTTTTTACGTTCTCCATGATCGATGACGTGGGAGAGAGAAAGAATGGCGTGCTCCTCACCGCCTCGGCTCCTAGTTTACACCCTGCACTGGAACGTGGGTGAGCAGTTCCTTCCCATTCCCTAATTGCTCCCATTTTCCATCTTTTTCACCTTCTCAGTCCAAACTTTTGAGTACCTGCACACCGATCACTACCATTCCTCTAAGGGTTTTCTAGGTGCCTTTCATCATTTTTTGTTCATCCCTGCTTCAGTCTTCAGTCCGGCGTTTCTTAGGTAAGGGTTTGCACTTATTCCCTTTTCTTCCTTCTTTTTTATATTTTCCTTGGTTCCAAACCTGTTTTGACCTTCCTCTCATTATTTCAAGGCCTAACTGATCAAAAACTCATTATGCTGGAGATTTCTGTTACGAGGAGGCTTCTTTTTTCTTCACATTTGAAGGTAAACTACACTTCTTACTCCATGGATGGTTGTGTGCTGCGCCTAAATGCATATTTATTTATTTTTATATCCGTATGCATAATTTGTCCTCAAAGGCACTTGCCGACATAGGTTTCTCCTTAGGTTGTATCTTACCTGCCTGGAAGTTGTAGATATTCGTATTTTGGAGACCTTTTTTGATTTCTTCGTGTTAGCCTTATGGCGCTAAATCTTCTCATCTTAGTCTTCTGTAGCCGAGTGGTTAGTTGTCTATGTTGTTCATAAGATAGGGACTTCTCTACCTGCCTGACAATCCTATTTATTATTTTCAAATGTCGGATACTTCCACTAGTAGTAGCAGCAAGCCGCTACTACAATTACCTACCATCCCCATTAGTTTTCAATCAACTGATGATCCCCAGCCTAGACCTATTCAGGAACTTAGGCTCCTGCCTTCTGTCAGAAAGAAATCTCAGCGACTTGCTAAGGTATTCTCCCTAACAAGGTCTGACCTTGGAATTGTGGAGATTTCCAACTCAGAGGGTGCTGAGCCGAAAGCAGTTGAGCCTTCAATGGGTGTAGATAGAACGGGTCCTTCAGGGTCTTCAATTCCTCTTCCCAGTTCTTCCATTAAAGCTGCCAAGGTTACTAGGGCCATTAAGGCAATGAGGGGGCCAGCCGGGTCTAGGGACGAATTCTGGGATTGCAATTTTGTCATATCTGACCTGATAGAATCGGGCCTGGCTGGCCATTTGGAGAATTTTCCCCTGCATGAGGGCTTAACTACTAGGCTTCCTAATGAAGGGGAATTCGTTACTTCCCCTCCCCCTGCGGAGGTAGCCCTGAGTAGTTGGTTCTTCGATTGCGGATTTAGGATTCCTCTAGCCCCCTTTGTCCAGAGGCTCTTCAGGAAAATTAATCTCGCTCCCTTCCAGTTAGGACCCAACGTCTGCTATGTGCTGTGGAGGGAGCATTTTCAATCAGATCTACCCATTCTGAGCTCCAGGCTCTCTTCAAGATTACATTAGTTCCCAAACAAGCTGCCCTGTACTATGTCTATCCGCGATGGAGGAAATTCGTCCTATTTCTACTTGAAATCACCGGGTGGTAGAAGAACTGGTTCTTTGTTGGTGGTTGCTGGGAGTCTGGATCCCAGGGAACCAGGGTTGAGGCATCTGTTCCTCGATGGTTTGGGGGTCAAAATCATGGGTGGAGTTCATCCCCCATTTCCTTGTTGAAGCCAGTAATTCCATGGTAGATGCAATCCTGGATTTGAATCTCGCTGAGAGGGACTACAAGTCCATCCTGTCCCTGAAAAGACTGTCCTCTGGTATGAGTCAAGGGCGATCACATGGCCGTACCTCGTGATGGTCCTCCCGTTTGTATATACCTTATCTTGTGATGTTTTCTAATTAGCGTTTCCTAGTTTCTTGCAGCTATGAGTGGTCAGTCAGGAAGAGTGGTTCTCGTAGGAACCTGCCTGGGCATCTACCCAGAGAGCTAATTGACCTCAATGAGGTCCTGAAGTCAGCGAAGCTGACTCATGGCTCCACCCCTCATGGTTGAGCTTCTATCTCGAATCTCGCCTTCTCAACGGGAAAAGAACCTGCCTCAATATTGCAGTCTCGTTCTGGGGAAGAACTATCTTCTAAAGGAAAGGGGGCCCTTCACATGTCAAAAGGTAAAGAGCCTGCCACGGGGGTGGCTGAGGACGAAGTGGCACACCTTCCTTCTTACCTGGTTGGCCCGCTGGTGGTTCTTCATCGAGAGGTTCCTCCATTGGAAGAAAATCGGCGTAGTAACACTCCCATCTCCTCCCTGGCTGAGAAAACATCACGCCAACTGGCCTCCGTGAGTTCTCATCTAAGTATTCTTCCCTTTTTTTTTTCCTTTTTTTTTATGCTAAGCCGTGACAGACGTTGCTTTGCTGTAGGCTTTCCTATCGATTTTCAAGATTCAGGAACTGGTGGAGATCAAGCTCTAGGCAGCTGATGTGTCCTTATCCCGCCTTAAGGATGTGGAGAAGGAATTGGAGGGGGCCAAAAAATGCACCTCTGGGCTTGAGTACATCCTATGCAAGAAAGAGATGGAGTTTTAGAAGAAGAACGAGGAGCTGAAAAGCTGGGGTTGTGCTCACCAAGATCTTGAGGCTCAACTTTGAAAAGCTCTGGATGAGGTCAAGTCCGAGCAGGACAAAGTTGCAACGATATCATCAGCTTACCAGAGCCTGGTGACTTAGGCAGATGGGCAATTTGATGTAGGGGTGGATGCTGCAATTAAAGAGGCTCGATTCTGCTTTCCTGGCATGAACCTCTCCGTGCTGGAGAAGATTTTAGGGCTTGTACTTGCTTCTCTCAAGACATGCCTACCCCCTCCGATTCTGTACATGGGTCTCAGACCGATATTCATACTGCTCTTGCTTTTGGTGGTCTGGTATCCGAGACTCTAGAGGTTCTTGCTCCTAGCCAACGCCCTCGAAGCTCTAGTTCCTCGATCCCGGCACCTGTTGAGGAGGCCGATTCTGGCATTCCTGCTTCCACCTCCGGTGTTTCCCCTAAGTAGGTTTTTCCTAGGGGGACATTTTCTCCAAATGCTGCTGTCTTTCATTTTCCCTTTTAGATGGATGATTCGTTGTTGTTTTTTTTTTTTGACTGTTTGTTGTTTGTTTGTGTATGACAATTCCTATATGGATTTTATTTTCATAGTTTGACGATGATTTTATTGTTCCCACTGCTATCCCTGCCAAACTTTGACCTGTTCGTTCAGGACATGTGAGAGTTTTCTGCTGGGTAGACTGGACTTGCAAGAGAATCTGGGCCTAACTTCAGCTATCGGCTGGAATTCGAGTTAGGCCTTTTAAGCAAACAACAATGGGCTATAGTTTAGGAAGAACCCGGGACTGGCCTCAGCTATCGGCTGGAATTCAATTCAAACCCTTTTAGCAAATAACAATGGTCTAGTTCAGAAAGAACCTGGGCCTGACCTCAACTATCGGCTGGAATTCGAGTCAGGCGCTTTGAGCAAATAACAATGGGCTCTAGTTCAGGAAAAACCTGGGCCTGACCTCAGCTATTGGTTGGAATTTGAGTCAAGCCCTTTGAGCAAATAACAATGGACTCTAGTTCAGGAAGAACCTGGGCCTGACCTCAGCTAGTGACTGGAATTCGAGTTAGGCGCTTTAAGCAAACGACAATGAGTTTTGAGCGGCTAGGTATTCCTTTTCTGAATGAGCATTTGTTTTATTGAAAAATAGAAGAGTTTTACAAATGCTTTAAGCCGTTACATTGGTCTATTGGTAGTAAATCTTTAAGTGCTCCGCGATCCACAGGTGGGTCAGCCTTTTTCCATCCAGTCCTCAAGATTGTACGTCCTTGGGCGCAATACTTCAATTACTTTGTATGGGCTTTCCTAGTTAGGCTAGAGTTCCTGCCCCATGTTCCTTAGTGTTGAGCATCGCCTTCCTCAAGACTAGGTCTCCCTGCCTAAAGCATCTCTGCTTTACTCTGGAGTTTTAGTACCTTGCCAATCTCTGCTTGTAGGCCTCCGCCCTAATTTGTGCCATATTCTTCTTTTGTTCAATCAAATTTAGGCTCAGGCGCATCTATTCATCGTTCTTGTCAAGGCTAAAGTACCTGACTATAGGGCTTGGCTCTCCGATCTCCACATGTATCACTGCCTCAGCCCCAAATGCTAGAAAGAAAGGGGTTTCTCCAGTTCCAGTCCTGGGTGTGGTCTGGTATGCCCACAAAACTTTCGAGAGTTCATCCACCCATGCCCCTTTATGCACATGTAGCTTAGTTTTCAGGTTGTTCTTGATTACTTTGTTGACAGCTTCAACTTGTTCGATCACTTGCGGATGAAATGGGGCCGAAAAGGCTGCTTTGATTCCTAGATTCGAGCACATCTCTTTGTAGTTCTGGTTATCAAACTGCCTGCCATTGTTTGTTAGAATGGTGTGTAGTATTCCGAATCTGCACACAATAGACCTCTAGATGAAATTTAAGGTTTTGGCCTCAGTTATCGTGGATAACGGCTCAGCTTCCACCCACTTGGTGAAATAATCAATCGCAACTATAGCGTACTTTGCCTGGTTTCTACCCATCGGCAAGGAGCCAATGAGATCGACTCCCTACTGGGAAAAGGGCCATGAGCTTGTGATTGAAGTGAGCTATTCAGGGGACTTCCTAGGCACGTTGGCAAACCTCTGGCAAGAATTACATTTCTGTGCATGAATTCGTGCATCCTTCTTCATCATGGGCTAGTAATACCCTTGACGAATTACTTTGTTAGCAATCGATTGGCCACCTGAGTAATTGCCACAAATCCCCTCATGTATCTCTCTGAGGACATAATCGGCTACGGCTGCACCTAAACACTTCAGGTAGGGGAGTGAGAAACCCTTCTTGTACAATACTCCATCTATCAAGGTATAATACGAGGCTTTTGTATTTCAAGCGCCGAGCCTCCAGCTTATCGTCAGGCAAGGTTCCTTCTGTTAGGGATCTGGCTATTGGATCCATCCACTCAGATTTACCATCCACTTGGTTAACTGCCTCATCTCTCTCTTTGAAGCTTGGTTCCTTAAGTGTTTCTAAAGGTACACTTCATGTGAGCTTCGAGTCTGACGCTGAGGCAAGCCTTGCAAGTAAATCTGCATCTGCATTCTCCTCTCTTGGTACCTGAGTGATATGATATTCTTCAAATTTTTCAAGCAGATTCTTTACCTTGGCTAAGTACGATATCATGCTGCTTTCCCTTGCCTAGTACTCCAAATTTACCTGCCTGACCACTAATTATGAATCACTGTAAACTTGTAACTTTTTAAGCTTCCATCAATCATGTCATCCTTAAGCTTGCAATCAAAGCTTCATACTCAGATTCATTATTTATTGCCTTAAACTCGATGCGAATTGCATACTTGAGTTTAACATAATCAGGTCCTGGTGTTGTAAGTATGAATCCAGCCCTGTTTCTATGCTCGCCTGATGAGCATCCACATGCAAAGTTCAAAATGTGGTTTGGTCCTCGTGTTCCATTCCGACATCTAGGGGTTGGTCCTCCGACCCTTTCAACTTAGTGAATTCAGCGATGAAGTTAGCAATTTCCTGGGCCTTTACTGCTGTCCTTGGGATGTTGGAAATCCCAAATTGCCCCAACTCTATGGACCATTTGATCAATCTTCCTTAGGTTTCATGCTTTTGAAGTACTTGCCTCAATGGGTAGCTAGTTGGGACAGTGATGGCATGGGCCTAGAAATAAGGTTTGAGTTTTCGAGACGATACCACCAAAGCCAGGGCAAGCTTTTCTATGGTTGGATACCTCGTCTTAGCTGACACCATGGCCTTGCTGACATAATAGACCGAGTACTAAATCGAAACTTCCTCGTGGATGAAGGCGGAGCTGACCGCTATCTCTGAAACTGCTAGGTACAAGAAGAATGTTTCCTCGAATATCAGTTTGGACAGCATCGATGCTGAGCCCAAATATTGCTTGAGTAGAGTAAATGCCTCCTCGCATTCTTCTGTCCATGCAAAGCTCTTGGGTCCCTTCAGGATCTTGAAAAATGGCAGACACTTGTCAGTCGCTTTGGACACAAATCGGTTCAGGGCTGGTATCCTCCCAGTCAGTCTCTGGACATCCTTGATATTTGTCGGACAGTCCATTTCTAAGATGGCCTTGATTTTGTATGGGTTAGCTTCAATTCCTCTTTGATTCACCATGAACCCTAGGAATTTCCCAGAAGATACCTCGAAGACAAACTTGGCAGGGTTTAACATCATCTTATGCTTTCTGATGATGGAGAACATCTGATCTAGGTCAATCAGGTGTTCTGAGGCTTTAACACTCTTAACTAGCATGTCATCTACATACACTTCCCTGGTTTTTCCTATCTGCTGGGTAAACATTTTGTTTACTTGCCTCTGTTAAGTAGCCCTTGCATTCTTGAGCCCAAACGGCATTACTTTGTCCGTTACGAACAAAGTTTTTTCCTGGTCTTGAGGGTGCATCTTGATCTGGTTGTAACCTGAAAATGCATCACAGAAGCTATACAATTCATTACCTGTCGTCGAGTCCACCAGCTGATCGATCCAAGGCAGGGGGAAGCTGTCTTTTAGGCAGGCCTTGTTGGGGTCTGTAAAGTCCACGCAGACCCTCCATTTACCGTTACACTTCATGACGAGAACCACATTTGCCAGCCAATCCGGATAGAGCACCTCTCTCACGAGTCCAGCATTTAGTAATTTCTCTACTTCTGTCTTAATTGCTTCGTAATGTTCAGGGTTAAAGCTCATTCTCTTATGCCTGACTGGGCGGAAGTCAAGGTTGACATTCAATCTGTGAACTACGATCTCAAGATCAATACCTGGCATGTCATCATGGGATCATGCAAAAACATCTGAATTCTCTGTTAAGAATCCAGTCAACACCTCTTTGAACTCGTCTGAAATCAGGCTTCCAATTTTAGTTGTTCTGGCAGGATCATCTACGTCCAGCTGTACTTCTAACAGATCTTCCACTACTTCTCCTTTTATTGTTTCCTTCAATTTCTCCTCTCTGTTTTCTGATTGAGTGTCATGCAGGTCTTCTTCCATCCAGTGGCCTTGAACGCTCACGCCTCGGTTCATTCCTTCCTCGGCATCTGCCATCATTTCTCGGTGCTCTTCCTTCTCTGTGCTCTTGTGACTGTGCATGGGGACATGGAGAATCCATAGGAGCCTGGCTCCTGCGTGTCTAGGAGTGTTGTACTTGCTGGTTGTTTTGATTCTGTGCCATTTGTCCTATCAGCTGTTCCAAGTGGTTCTCCACGTCAGACAGGCGAGTTCTCTCAGACCGTAGGGCTACCTTCCTATCACAACGCCTTCGGGGAGGCAGCTGCGACAACAAAGCTATTGGATCCCTGAGAACAGTGGCTTCCCGATGAGAATAGTGTTCGTCCTCAAAGGCTGATTGTCCCTGACTCGGCTCCACTATTCTCCAGTCCTGCTTATGGTTGATCCTCTATATCACACTCATTATCCTAGCTGCAATAATGGTTTTTTCGCCCAACTTCTTCTCTTGGAGTTATGATTTTTCTAGATGATCCTTTCACCGGTGATTATGGCCGTGCGTGATTTCTAGATCTTGGCACAACATTAATATTTTTCTTCGTTCCCACAGACGGCGCCAATGTTGTTACCTGATTTTTGTCATCCTAGATCACATTGTACCTTCTTGGCAGGATCTTGGATTTTTTCCCTGACTACTGCAATATAGAACAATGGCGTTAGAGGGGGCCAGTGGTGTCATCGGCGTTCCCACTCTGATGCCAAAGTCAGTTACGGGCCTATTCCAAGAAACCTTCTTCAGGTTCCCCTCAGGTATTCCCACTGTGTGGCCTGCCTCCAGTTCCACACCAAGGGGGCCCTCTGGAAACCTATCAAAAGAATGATGGCTTAGGGTTTTTAGGGAGTGTTTAGGGTTCAAATTCCCAGAAAACGATCCCCTTCCCACTCACCTAACCTTACCTTAAGTACCCACTTCCGATGGCTTGGATGCTAGGGTTTAAAACCCTTATACGCTGGGATCGTGACACCTGGACTTAAAGGTAAGGCAAATGCTGAGCTAAGAATTACAACCCACTAAGGGTAACTTCACTCATCCATCCGCGCCTAGGCTTGCCTTTGGCCCTGCCTGACGGGCTGGGCTCCGCTTGTCCGTGACTAATGGGCCTCGTCCATTGTGAGCCTGTAAGGATGCTAAGGGGCCTAGGAGGTTCCCTGAACTATACTCCAAAAATCCCCATAACAAATTCATAGCAAAGTTGTGCTACACAAAGCAAAGTACAAGGAGATTCGGCCAAGCCATTGGAGGAGTCAAGCTTGCTACTTTGATCATAGTTTGGAGAAGCCAAGGATTGAAGTTTGAATGATAAATTTTAGCAGCCATCAATATTGGATTTGATTCCTTTTCTCTTTATTTTCTTGCTATTTAATCTATGTTATTTCTTTATTATTTGATGGATAATTTAGAAATCATGTGTAGCTGATTTTTCTATGAGGATTATGATGTAACCTTATTACGAATATTTAGTGTTTAATGCATAGTTGAGTTTGATTCATGTTAAGGTTAATATTTCATTGTAGTTCTTAATGCTTTCCATGAAAAGATGGATTGATTTAGTATTTATATTGACTTAGGAATAAGGGATANAAGGTAAGGCAAATGCTGAGCTAAGAATTACAACCCACTAAGGGTAACTTCACTCATCCATCCGCGCCTAGGCTTGCCTTTGGCGCTGCCTGACGGGCTGGGCTCCGCTTGTCCGTGACTAATGGGCCTCGTCCATTGTGAGCCTGTAAGGATGCTAAGGGGCCTAGGAGGTTCCCTGAACTATACTCCAAAAATCCCCATAACAAATTCATAGCAAAGTTGTGCTACACAAAGCAAAGTACAAGGAGATTCGGCCAAGCCATTGGAGGAGTCAAGCTTGCTACTTTGATCATAGTTTGGAGAAGCCAAGGATTGAAGTTTGAAGGATAAATTTTAGCAGCCATCAATATTGGATTTGATTCCTTTTCTCTTTATTTTCTTGCTATTTAATCTATGTTATTTCTTTATTATTTGATGGATAATTTAGAAATCATGTGTAGCTGATTTTTCTATGAGGATTATGATGTAACCTTATTACGAATATTTAGTGTTTAATGCATAGTTGAGTTTGATTCATGTTAAGGTTAATATTTCATTGTAGTTCTTAATGCTTTCCATGAAAAGATGGATTGATTTAGTATTTATATTGACTTAGGAATAAGGGATATAAATATGGATGGGCAAGGAAATACATGGTTATAGGAATATTGCATGCCTTAGTGACAACTTTAACAAGGTCTTATTGGGTTTGCATGTCTTAGGACTTAAATTTCAGTATTTATATTAGGGATAATTAAATACGTTGTGCTTGCTAGATTAGAATGCATTGAGGAATAAACTTCTAGTCATTTGTTGTTAAAGGGGGGTTAACCTATGAATCTATATTGCATTAGGACTAAATATGAGTAATAGTGGTGAAGCCATAATCCTTGTTCTTTATAATCTTTGATTACCTACTTGCTGCTTTGTCTTTAATTTTATTATTGCTTTCTTAAATTGCTGTCTTGATACTCAACAATCACTCAAAAACAAAGCACTTTTATTTTTCAAAGTTTAATTTACAATTGATTTATTTTTAAAACTATAGACATTATTCCTCGTCGGATCGATATTGGTTTCCTTTCTAAAAGGAATCCACTTTATTACTTGTTGATTTGTACACTTGCGAGTTGATCTAAAATATACTACAACAAACATATTTATTCATCCAGACTTTCTAACACTTAATTCTTGATTTAATTTTCAGTTCAAAGAATCAAGAACATTCCTATGATCTAGATTTGGTACAGTTACTGAAAATCATGTTGGATGATAACATTGTTTCGGCAGAAGTGTTTAGAATGACCATAGACAAATTGAAGGAAAGGGACTCTAAAGACTTGAAGCTGAGCTTGATCAAAAAAAGATGTACTGATGGAATGTATAATATGCTAACATCATCTGAAGTTGCTTCTGTCCTAGTTTGGGACATTGGATTTGAGGTCTATTAAAGGAATATTCTAACCGAAATAAAGACATGACTGCTTAAACATATAAGCGAGCTTCATTGATCATATTTGGCTATCAAATATCCTCTGCTCTTTTTATATGGTGAGGATGGTTTAAGAGATGAAATTTCCCATGGTGATTCATGCTCATCCTCAAGAAAGAAATCAAAATTAACTATGAGAGAATTCTTAGCCTTCAAAGTTCAAGATAGATTAAATGAAGTATCTATTTTGTTACTTACTGGAAAATTATTCCAGCAATTTCTTATGGATGCATACACCATGATTGAGTCACAAAGATTGCTTTTTTCTAATACCTATCAAAAACAACTAAGAGCATATCTTTACAAGAGTCTTCAAGAGGCTGTTTTGAGAGAATAAATTTAGTCAAATAGGATGCATACACCACGATTGAGTCACAAAGATTGCTGAGCAGGTCTTTACAAGACTCTTTTAATGCTATCTTGAGAGAAGTAATCAATCCTTTTTCGAAGGGAAACAAATAATTCTTCCTTATTGTTTTACTTGAGGAGCTCGATATATGATTCAAAACTATCAAGATGCAATGGCACTTTGTAGATGGGCTGTGTATCCAAATTTGTTTATTACATTTACTTGCAACCCAAAATGGCTAGAAATTGTGAGAATTGCAAAAATAAGAAAAGTATGACTTGAAAACCATCCTGACATTTGTTCAAGATTCTTCAAAATTATGTTGGATGAGTTATTAAAAGATCTATAGAACAATAAGTTATTTTGCACTACTAATGCAAGTAAGAATAGTTTATTTATTTCATTCATATTAATAATGTTTAGAAATCATAAAACTGTTCATACTTATTTCGATTATTTATATTATTACTTATTGATTTTACATAAGCTATATTTTTCAAAACTCTTAACTTTTAAGTTCTAGAAGCATGGTTTTTCTCATACACATATTCTCATATTCTCATATTCTTAAAGTCTGAAGATAAAATTATTTCTCATGAATGCATAGATGGTTTAATATCTGCTGAGATACTAGACAAAAAAAGAATATCTAATGTTGTATGACATTGTTCAACATCATATGATACATGGCCCAAGTGGAGTTCAAAATAAGATCCAAATGTACGATGAATGCAGGAATGTATCTACTTATGAGGATTTCCTGTTAATTGTCTTCTAAATTATATGTGATATATATATATATTCTTCTATTGAAAAATTAAAGCAATTATTAGAAAAAATCTTTAAGGCATTTGATTCACCAGTATTGAGTTGATCTTTTGTATTGTCACAAATCATTATCTCTTATAAATATTTTTATTTTTAAAGCTTCTATTTTTGAAATACAGATTGATGTTTTGTCTGAATTATACTTGTAATAATAGTTTCTTTTAACTTATTGCTATTTGTTATTTAAACCAATTAAATACTGTATCTATCTACTAAATTTGTTGACAAAAGTTTTGTAGAATATAGAAAGACATTGTTCTACAAGGTGAATTGAAAGGAAAAAAAAAACACAATTTTTACCTATCAATGTTACAACCTGTTTTCATATTTTCAACCACTTCTTCTGAGGGTGTTAACATATAGGATTAACTTTTAGTTGTAATATTCAAGTAGAAACATAAATTTATGGCACTTCACCATTTTATAGCCTAAAAAATAGAGAGGTTTATGATGAAATCTGAATGTATTTTGACTACAAGTATGTATCAACTTGTGAGGCTATTTGGAGAATTTTTAGTTTTCATATAAGTCATAGAAAGCCATAGGTATCATCTTACCTCTCTGATGAGCAGTTAGTACTCTTCGATGATAATGATTCATTAGATTATGTAGTTAACACTCAAGCTAACAATATTACTATGTTTATGGCTTGGATATAGGCTAGTAAGGAATATCTTGAAGCAAGACAGTTGACATATGCCAAGTCATCTACCAAATTTGTTTGGAAATCACAACATGAAAAATAGTCGCCAAGGCATAAATGATTTTCCATTGGCAGAATTTTCTATGTTCCTCTTGATAGTGGTGAGAAATATTAATGTAGGATCCTCTTGAACAGTGCAAAAGGTTGTACCTCTTATGATGATATTTGTAAAGATAATAGAATCTAGTATGCTTCGACAAAGGATGTCTTTTATGCACTTGGTATAATTGATGATGATAAGGAATATGTAGAAGCTATAGTTAAAGCAAGTCAGTGTGGATTTGGACCCTTTTTTCGAAAAATGTTTGTTTCTATGTTGTTCTCCAACAACATAGTATACCAAAATATGTATGGGAGAAAACATGGTTGCTGCTGAATGAAGATATGATTTATCTCAAAAGAGATTATTTCAAAATGAAGGTATTTGATAAAAAAAATTCCCTAAATTTCGATAAGAATATTTTCTTTTATTTGTTTAAAAACTATTGTTTGTTTTCATACTAAGTGCTCTCGTATAAACAACTAAAAGAGCTTGATCTATGTGAAGAAAAACTGCCTATGAGCAATAACAAACGTTTGAAGGATAGATCTCTCATGCTTATTCTATAAGGTGATATGTCCAGAGCATCTAACAAATTGATACAAAATGAGCTTAGCTATAACAGAACTGCCTTTGCTAAAGAACATTAAACAGTCATTTCTTTTTTGAATTGTGCTCAGAAAGCAGTTTATGACACAATCACCAATTCAGTTTGATGATAAATGAGGACTTTTTGGTGGATAGTTGGAGGACTTATTTTTGTGTATGGATATGAAGGTACTAGGAAGACGTTCATTTGGAAGAATCTTATTTGATTTTTTTAGATCCAAAAGGGAGATGGTCCTCATTGTTGCTCAAAGTAGCATAGCTGCATTGTTGATGCCTAATGGTAGTACAGCTCATTCTAGATTTCAGATCCCTCATATTGACAACTAGGATTCTACTTGAAACATTAAGCAAGGTAGTCCATTGACAGAGTTAATTATGAAGACAAAGCTAATTATTTTGGATAAAGCTCCCATTACTCATAAATATTGTTTTGAGGCTTTGGATAAGACAATGAGAGATATTCTAAGGCTCAATTGACAGGACACAAACCGCCTAGATCTTGCCTGCATGACTTAATATTTCTATTAAGCCATTAAGCAGTCATGTACCTCCACCAGAAATTATTAAATAAGGAAATTCGATAAAAAAAGAAAAAAATTGGCAGCATCTCGTCTGTTTTTGGAATATTCCCCAAATACACATAATTACAATTCCTGCAAGAAAATAATCCAATCTAGTACACCATATATGAAGGACATTCCAGTGAAAGGCCACAAGACATATATATATGAACCCATCATATATATACCAGGCGGGTAAGCTAACCATGAAATCCCTAGTGAAAGGCCACACACATATATGTGAACAAATCATCATTCACCGAGCGGGTAATAACCTTTTCTGTGAAAAACCATTGTCCTTCCATTATTTAAAAATGTATACATAATACCATAGCTTGGCGGCATAATTCATCTCCCAAGCAAATAATCTGGCGGCATAAACCATCGCCCAATCAAATAATCTGGCGGCATAAACCATCGCCCAATAACTCGGTGGCATAAACGATCACCCAAGTAACAACATCCCTACTTGTCAGCATACTTCTCACCCAAGTAGTCACCAATCATATCCAATATCAACCTCCCTACTTGACTCATCGCCCAAGTAGTCACCAACCTTGTTAAACCCCTTACTTGGCAGCATACCGGATCGCCTAAGTAGTAAATAGTAACGTGCCATCTATATCATTCATTTGCAAAATCACCAAAGTAAAAGAAAAACAAACATATAATATATTCCATAAATGTTCTCAATAAACACATAATCCAATTATAGTCACAATCAATAAATATAAAATCCACAAAGCAATTCACTTTATCCAAAGTACACATCACAAATCCAAGTTACCTCGCATTGACAACCAATCACAATTTTAAGAACAATATTAAATTTCAGTTATCCCAAAGAAAGCTTTTAAACTCTTTAATTTTACCAATGATACTTGAACAAATTACACAGTCAAACAAAATTAAAGAACTCAATATATATAAATATAGAAATTCCAAAGATAGAATCACTAAATCCATTAAACCATTTAGATAATTATGATCATAACAAACTCTAATTCCCTTTCTTTAAAGAAAAGAAAACAATGCTAAACATAATTGAATTGAATTGAATATTCTTAATAACATAGCTTTCCAAAGTATACATAAAAAGAAAGTAAGAATCTCGGCCTTAAACTAAACACAAGTTAGTAATTTATTACTAACCAAACAAGCCTACAAATTTCTATTGAAACCTTGAGCGCCTAACAAAATCCTTTTAGGCACTTTGAGCATAAATTCCTTTAAATCCAAATGATCTAGCAACTGATTCAATACAACTCATAGCAGAAGCATAAATAACACTAGAATATCATCAAATCTTATCACTACCAAATTACCACTTAATTCACATTCCAACTTAACCGAAAATAAACAAACTTAGTAATCCTTTCAATAAGTTCAAACTCGAGATAATCAAGAAGAGTGTTCAAACATATCTTCTCAATTTTCTATAAAACAAAACAACCAAAACATAATTCGAACCTCTCAAATCCATAATCATTTAGTATATAAATATATATAAAAATGAACTACATATAATTTATATATGGATAATTTCCCACAAAGTTACTAGAGATAACCTAGCAAAATTCAAATATCCAAATAGCAACCAAATAATTAATATTATCATTTCCAAAACATAAATTTTAAATAAAAAATCCAACAATTTCAATTAATCTAAAACCCAAAATATGAATCAATTCGTGATTTCATATACGTACTTAACCTCAATAACCAAATATGAATATATAAATCTATATAAATTATATTTGTAATCCAAATTGTATACCAAAAATATACATATATATATAAATGTATACCTACCATATACTCAACTTCAACAAGACACACAAATAATGCATAACACACTACCAAATCAACAATTAAATTAAATTAACAATCACAATTTATCCACTCATTAATCAAAGTCCACATAATAATTTACTAATGTCAACTAATTCAAACCAAATCAAACTTCATCAAACTTATTGACCATATAGTATATCCAAAGCAACCACATTAACTCATTAAAGTAATATAGATAACATTTTTCTTCTCCTCTTGCATATGCATAGCAACCCCAAAACAAAACATAATATCACCTACACTATAACACCATTGATTCAAGTCACCAAACCACTAGCAAAAACATTAAATACATATTTATACTACGATCTATATATACCTTCAGTGTATACATATATATCTATATATATACAATCATATTACATTCCTCATGGATTTTTCAAATCCACGAGGGATTCAAATCCATGAACTATAATCGCCCCAAATTTATGAATTTCAGCATTGGCATTAACTCTTAATAGTCATTAGCAATTTAATTGCTTCAAAAATCATCACCGATTTAACAAATATCCTAAATCAAGCTCAAAATTAAACAAGTTTCAAATACTTAACAATAAGATGCAAATTATATATCAAAATGTAGCTTAAGGAATGTAGAATATAAGAGTCAACTCAAGTTGCCTAATTTTTCACCGGTGGTAGCTGGAAAATGACCAAACTCACAGTCAAAGGGGACTTCCCTCATTCTGTTCAAACGAGAAGGAATTTGGTCATAATGACGATGAAATTGAGTTCTTAGGGTCCAAATTAAGGGGAGAGGAGTTAATCAATCACCGGAATCTCACCGGAAATCGGCGATCGGAGGCTAAGCACACTTACCAGATTTTTTGTTCAGTGATCTGGGTGATTCCATGGATGTTAGCTAGTACTGTTTAGCAGAGGAGGTCGCCGGCTTCAAGTCTGGGGTGGTTTCCTGCCAAATTCGGTTAGCTATTGGCCATAGCCAGCAAAGGACAAGGAGGCGCGAGGTCTGCATGTGAGAGAAAGCCATCAGGGGGGTCTGCACCCAAGAAACCAGGAAGGAGAGGATGCTGAAGGAAGGAATCATGACAAAAAAATTCTCCGATGATGGGTTGGCTCGATTTTGCCAGAATTTGGCCATTTCCGGCGTGAAGTGCGGCGTCCACACCAATGGGAGAGCTGTCGGGCATAGGAACAAAAAAGGAGAAGGGTCACGTGGGGGAGAAGAAGGAAGATGAAATTTGATTAAATGCGACCTCTTTATTAAAAGACCAAAATGCCCCTGAATTTCATTTGGCCACAACTCTTAAACTGTAACTCAGAATCAAGTGTACCACTAGTCTATGAACTCGTATCGAAGAACTCTATGCTACGGTACTAAATTCAAATATAAAACATATCCACACAAAAGGTCAACCCTGGGTCCACTCATGGTCAAACTTGATCAAATTTGAAAATTTTAGTATTTTTGTAAAACAGAATGTTACATCAACAATCCAAACTACAATGAAAATCCTTTTGGAGGAAAGTTAATGGTTTGACTTTAGGAAATTTTTACCTGTTATCTTGAAGGCAAGTCGATAAGAAATTGTATCTACCCCACTAATAATTCTTCATATTTGCAGTCTTCCTGTAAGGTGCTTAGGCTATCTGAAATCATGGTTGAGGTGAGGTTTTTTAAAATCTTTATCAAATGAAATAAGATTGTTCTCAGAATGGATACTTAAGGTTTGTGATGGAAATGATGGTCAACCCAATGATGGTGAAGGTTTGACAGAAATACCAAAGGATATCCGTTTAGAAGAATGTGGTGATCCTATTAAAGCTATTGTAAACAATACATATCCATTAAGCCTAAAATATTTTATGATTTTATGTCACTTTATTATCTTATTATTTGTTGATTTCAACCTCATAGTTATATAAAATTGCTTATTTATGTTTAATTTACAATGTAGGTGAAAGATAGAGAATTTGGTGAAAACTGTAAGAAAAATATATTTTGCGGAAGCATAAAATCAATAACCCACAAGAAAATATGTGACTGAATCATATGAAAAATAAAACAAAATACCTTGCAGACTTTCTGTATTTGATGCGTGGTATAATGATTCTACCGGATCTACGATCTGCACCTGAATCTACAGGCTATCACCAGATCTGCTACCGGATCTACCACCGGATCTGCTACTGGATCTACCACTGCTACTGGGATGTACCACCGGATCTGCCAAATCTTCCAGGACTAATCTCAGGTAGTACAGCAGAGCGTGGACTCTATTGTATCTCAAGGAATAAAACCAAAATATTAGAGAATGAATATTTTCTCTAATATTTTCACTCGATGTTTTTTACGTATTCTCTCTGAATTAAAATTGAATCAGTTTGTTCTCTGGATTCTTTCTAATATTTGTACGTACAAATAATAGAAACCCAAACCAACTATTATTCTCAATTTAAAATTTAAAATAAAATCTTAACAGACTTAATCACTGTTATCTAGATTTTATCTTATCAATAATTTAATTATATCAGATAACAAATTATCTTATAATCAAATTTAAATTAAATTGAAATATAGAGAGAATTATCAAATAAGATAATATCTCAAGTGGTACCAAGATCATAAATCCAACAATCTCCCACTTGCTCTTGAGTCCTAACTTGAGTATAATCCCAAGTCCATGTAACTCAACCTTTGTGTTTTATATTCCCATTGCTGAGATGTGAGCTGTATCAGATATTCTGAACTAGTCTGGGGATCTAACAACTATTATTAATCAAGGCTCCTTATAGTTGTCAAACAACTATCTAATCTGGTGCTATTCCACTAAAAGCCCAGAGTTGAACTCCAAGAATAATAACAACAATATTAATATTATATCTCCCCTTTATAAAATATCAATAATTGAATGATAATATTTTGTAACATCCCGTCCCGGGAAGATATTGAAAATTTCTCAAAGTTGACCGAGTTGACCAAGTTTGACCAGGGAAGGGATCAGGGTTGACTTTTTGTGTGAGTGTATTATGGCTTGGACTAAGGTGCCGTTGCGTAGAGCTAGTCGATACGAGTTCGTAGATTAGTAGTACGCTTCATTCTGAGTTAAGACCGACAAGTTATGGCTGAAATAACGTGAAGGGCATTTTGGTAATTTTTCTATGGCAGGGTGAAAGTTACTATTTTGCCCCTGCCTTTGATTGTAAATACCCAGAAGGGTCGGGACACACGCACGCGTAGCCCCCCCGGTTTCCTTCTCTCTCCTCCCGTCATTTGCCGTCGGATCTTTTTGCCAGAAATTGGCCGTTTCCGGTGCCGATCAGCTGCCCCACCGCCTGGGTTTGGAAGCCCACTTGCCCGGACACCTTCCCCTGTCGGCGGCAGTCCGTGAAGTAGCTCAGATCATCAAAAATCGAGCTCAAACCGGTTAGAGGGAAAATTTGAGATCGCCGGATTCCGGCGAGGCTAGGCCGCACCACCACCCGGAAAAGGTAGCCCGCACCTCCTACATCATTTTCCCGTCAATCCCTGCCCGTGGAAACCCCAGAATTTGCCGAAAAATGCAGAGGAACCGGAGGACCCGCGGCACCTCCGGTCGTCGGATTCCGGCAGTTTTCGGCGATGAAATAGGTCTGGTCCCCCTCTTTTGGACCTCCCGAAGCTAATTCCGATGTCCGTTTATCTCGAAGCTCACTCGTGTGGACGGTGCGATTTAAGAATGCTCGGCCACTTTCCGGCCACCACCGCCGGTGGTTGGACAAGGTAAATTCTCGGTTGCATTCTACTGGTTACGAGCTTCGTTTCGATATATAATTCGGGTATTATAGATAAATATTGAGAATTACCCGGTTTCAAACGGTGTTATTAATAACGGTTAAATAGGAATTATAGACAATCGGTGATACAAATGTGTATATTTGTGTTTGGTGGTTACTGCGGAACGCATTGACATGCCGAGAGTTTATTACAGGGTGTGAGAGTGTGACCGGGTGTCTTGAATATGAAAAATGGTTACGAAAAATAATTATATTAAATCGTTGTGTGTGTGGTTATTGTTAAATTAACTAAATTGTTATGATTGAGAGTTGAATTGTGGTATAAATATATATATATATGCATATATATATATATTTATATTTGTGACCGAGTTCCGTGAATATTAAATAATTACTAAGAGTGTTGTGGGTTGAAATTAGCTGAATTGCAGTTTGATTGTGTGAAATTTATATATGAAATTGTGGAAAAAAAATTATATATATTATGTGATTATTGCACTGAGTATGGTGGGTAAATTTCTGAAAGAATTGTGTCCGAATTTAGTTGAATTACGGTTTGATTGTTGAGAATCGATTGGATTGCGTATGTGGAATTGGGTATAATGAATAAATTACTTTGGGAACGTTTATTTGAAATTGAATTGTTGTGATTGAAAATATGGAAATTGGTGTAAATTGATTAATGCACAATGTGCAGAATTTATATATTGTGTTATGGTTCCCTAGAATAAATGATTTGGTGATTGAGAGCTGCTTGGCGAGGGATTATGCCGCCAAGTAGGGTGTTGCTAGCTTAGGCGAGGAATCATGCCGCCAAGCTGTAAGTAATATTCTGTTAAATTGTTGAGAAGGGTTAATAGTAATAGTATCAGATGCGGCATATTTAGCGTGAATATGCGATCGGAACTACAGGTAGCTTGATCCCTTGTAAAAAGGGTATGTAGGCAGCTCAGTTTTAGACTGAGTCCAACTACACCGTACTTAGACAATATATTTGTTTAAGTGTTGGGTTGTGTACTGAAATGTGGTTTATTTGTGTGGGAAAGGCGTGCTGGTAGAATAAATTTTGTATAGAAATATTCTTCCCTGCAGGTTATGACTTTTAGCATTTTGGGGAGTGTTAGAAAACAGTCGAAATGCTGTCGAAATTTTTAATAAAATTTCCGGCAGTAGAAAAATTATTTTAGTCTGTTGGTTTCGTCAGCTTTGGAATAGTAGTGTCACTTAAGACGGTATGGAGTTTTTGGTTAGACTTCCCAGGGGGTCACCCATCTTAGGAATGCTCCCACTGGAGCACGCTTAACCCCAGAGTTCTTCCAACTCTGAAGCCAAACTCTCTGAAAAGGCCTTGGTTGTTAAGAGAGTGCTCACTTTACATTTGAACCATTACAACATGACCCCTTTCCACACCCAGGCGATGTGGGATTGGACACCGATCTCTGCCAGTAAGGTAGCCTGCCAGTGCCTCGCACCCGCCCACACTTACTCTGGCTATGCCAGTAAGGTAGCCTGCCAATACCCTTTGCACCCGCCCACACTTACTCTAGCTTTTTTAGATCCGGGTCGTCACATATTTTCTGTCAATCAATCAATTATTTATACTCTTGACTTATTAGTTTCTCTAATGGATCAAATGCACTGGCCAGTGACTTCATTACATCCAAGTACTGAAACATATCAAGAGGATATTTCATAAAAATTCCTTATTGTTTATTTCATAAATATTGGTCATTTAAACAATCACATTCCCAAGTCATCAAGATATTGGTCGTAAGTTAGACCTCACTTTTTGAAAACTCAAAGAACAATAATCATCTAAATACCTATTTATAATAAACTCAGGATTAAGAGAAATAAAATAACCAAATATATTTTGAGATTTAATTACTTTTTACAGAAATTTAACCTTAATTAAATCTCACTTTGATCCTAATCAATGCAAACATAGTCAGCACCAGTATTTTATAATAACCAAGATAAATTATTTCATAAAATATTGCAGTCTAAATAAAGCTCCCAACTTTATTCAACAACTGTGATCTTATTCATTGATTAAGATAACTTATGATCATATCTTCTGTGGACGTATCCACATGATCATAAACTACATAATCAATCTGGAATTTATTCTTAAAATATTAGTGTGCACAAAAATTGAAAAAAATACCTCAATTTTATTTAAAACCATAAAATAAATATTTATTTGTCTCGTTACAAAAAAAAAAAAAACACAAATAAATACAAACTCCCACTTACTTTAAAGTAAATCTGGGACCCTCTTAAGACCCATACATTCTACATGCTTCTGAAATATTTTCTCAGGTAGATACTTAGTAAAGGGGTCTGCTAAGTTTTCCTCAGATACTATTTTAGTAACCACTGTAGCTCCTCTCTCGATGAAATCACGGATTAAGTGGTATTTTCTTGCTATGTGTTTTTGCCTCTTATGATACCTAGGTTCTTTAGACTGTGCTACGGCCCCCCTGTTATCACAGTAAAGGGTAATGGGTCGTTCTGCACCAGGTATCACTTGTAGGTCTATGAGAAATTTCTTAAGCCACACAGCTTCTTTTGCAGCTTCAGATGCAGCCACATATTCAGCTTCAGTGGTGGAGTCAGCGACACATGTCTGCTTAATGCTCCTCCAACAAATGGCTCCTCCATTCATAGTAAACACATAACCCGAGGTAGATTTACTAGAGTCAATATCCCCTTGGAAATTTGAGTCTGTGAAACCAACAGTTTCTAAACTCCCACTAGAATACACCAACATATAGTCTCTCGTTCTCCTTAGATACTTGAGTATATGTTTCACTGCAGCCCAGTGGTACAATCCAGGATTACTTTGAAACCTACTTACAACTCCTACAGCATAGCAGATGTCTGGTCTAGTACATAACATGGCATACATGAGACTACCTACTGCTGAAGCATAAGGTTTCTTACTCATGATATCTTTCTCTTCAGGAGTTTTTGGTGATTGTTCCTTAGAAAGATGGATTCCATGTCTGAAGGGTAAATATCCCCTCTTGGATTTATCCATGTTAAACTTAGCACATATTTTATCAATATATGATGATTGAGATAGTGCCAACATCTTATTCTTCCGGTCTCTTAGAAGTTTGATTCCAAGAATATAGTTGGCTTCTCCCAAATCTTTCATATCGAACTGCTTGTGTAGCCATTCCTTTACACCTGACAACACCTTTTTATCATTTCCAATCAATAAAATGTCATCAACGTAAAGGACTAGGAAAACTACTTTTTTACCTTGGATCCTTTTATAAACACAAGGTTCATCAGGACTTTTCTCAAAACCAATTGAAGTAATGGCTTGATCAAACCTAATGTTCCATGACCTGGATGCTTGCTTAAGTCCATAAATTGACCTTTGCAACTTTCATACCATGTGTTCTTGGCCTTTAGCTATAAACCCTTCTAGTTGCCGCATATAGATGTCCTCTTGTAAACTGCCATTTAAAAAGGCCGTTTTTACATCCATTTGCCAAATCTCATAATCGAGTTTTGCTGCTACGGCTAAAAGAATCCGGATAGATTTAAGCATGGCTACTGGCGAAAAAGTTTCTTCGTAATCTATCCCCTCTTTTTGGGTATAGCCTTTCGCCACCAATCTAGCTTTGAAGGTTTCTACCTTCCCATCTAATCATCTTTTTCTTTTGTAGATCCACTTGCACCCTATAGGTTTTATCCTTTTGGGTGCTTCTACAAGAGACCAGACAGAGTTGGAATACATAGATTCCATCTCACGATCCATGGCTTCTTGCCACTCCTGTGCATCCACATCTTCCCCTGCCTCATTATAATTAACAGGATCATCGTCGCTATCAGTGATGACTTGGTAAGATTTGCCCAGTAAGATATATCTTGCTGGCTTGTGTCTTACTCTCTCACTACGACGAAGTTGCACTGGTGGTGGTTGTGCAATTACAGGAGGATCCTGGACTATGTTTTGTGGTGGAAGTTGTACCGGTGGAGGTTCCACCTATACCTGTTCTTGTTGTTCCACTGGTTCTACTTGTGTTTGTTCACCTTCGGGTACATTTTCCCCTCTTTGAACATACATAGGCATTAGTGGAGCAACAGGAAAAAATGGTTGTGATTCAGCTTGTTCTTGAGCTGAGGCAAGCTCCTCAAGAACTATTTTACTTTTGGGTTTGAAACTATTTATATAGTCTTCCTCTAAAAAAGTTACATGTGTACTTACAAAAACTTTTTTATCTGAGGAACTATAAAAAAGTCCACCTCTTGTTCCTTTGGGTAACCTACAAACAAACACACTTCTGTACAAGATTCCAACTTATTCGGTTCCTTTCTTAAGACATATGCAGGAGCACCCCAAATTCGAATATGGTTTAAACTGGGCTTACGCCCTTTCCATAATTCTATTGGTGTCTTAGAAACAGATTTAGAAGGAACTAAGTTTAGAACATACACTGCTGTTTCTAAGGCATATCCCCAAAATGAAATAGGTAGGGATGAGTAACTGAGCATAGATCTAGTCATATCTTGAAAAGTTCTATTTCTTCTTTCTGCAACTCCATTTTGCTGGGGTGTTCCAGGGGCTGATAGTTGAGAAACTATCCCCTCTTGAGTCAAGTAAAACTTGAACTCTCCATAAAGGTATTCACCACCTCGGTCAGACTGAAGTTCTTTGATATGGAATCCTAATTGCTTTTCTGCCTCAGACTTATACTCTCGAAATTTTGAGAAAGTTTCAGACTTTTGGCGCATTAGGTAAACATATCCATATCTTGAGTAATCGTCTATAAAAGTTACAAAATACTCATACCCTCCTCTGGCTTGAAAATTTATTGGTCCGCATACATCAGTATGCACCAATTCCAGTGGTTTGGTTGCACGATATCCCTTGGCCTTAAAGGGCCTTTTGGTCATTTTTCCTTCTAAACAAGATTCACATACTGGTATAGGTTCAAAGACTAGAGATTTTAAAATCTCACTTTTAACCAAACCGTGTATCCTGTTAGGATTAATATGACCTAATCGTAAATGCCAAAGGTATGTTTCATTTGAAACTTTCCTTTTCTTGGCAACATGTATATGCTCATCATCAACAGTTTCAAAATTATTAACATCATAGGACGTAGGACTTAAAAAATAAAGACCATTCCATAATTCACCAGAACAAATAATTGAAGTTGAACTTCTTATTAAAACTGAGGAATTAAATTGTACTGTTAAACCTTGTTCAAATAAACAACTAACAGAAACCAAATTCCTCTTAAAATCTGGAACGAATAAACAGTCATATAAAATTAAAGTCCTATTATTAAAAAATAAATCAACTTGTCCTATTGCTTTAACAGAGACATATTCTCCGTTCCCAAGCCTCAAACTTCTTTGTCCTTCTCCCACCAAGCTAGTTTGTCTGAACCACTGCAAAGAGTAACAGACATGATTAGTGGCTCCTGAATCAATGATCCATTTATCATTATGATTCTCCACTAAACAATTTTCAATATAATTCAAATCACTCATACCTGGCTTTAGCTTAGGGCAATTCTGCTTCCAGTGGCCTTTCTCTCCACATTTGAAGCATTTGCCTTTAGGCTTCTTTGTTTCAGCAGTCTTGATAACTGGTACCACTGCCTTTTTTTTTTCTTACTCTTGTTCTTGTTACCGACTTGAGGTTTTCCCTTGGTCTTAACAGAACCCTGAGTAAAATGAACACTGCCAGATCTTGAAAGAGACTCTTCAGCACTCTGAAGCTCATGCATCAGCTCTATAGGAGTCAAATTCAGCTTGTTCATGTTGTAGTTCATTTTGAACTGACTGAAGCGCTCAGGCAAAGAATTTATGATAAAATCGATTTTGGACCTTTGATCCAGCTTGATCCCCATAACCTCGACTTGACTAAGGTTTGCCATCATTTTCAGACATGATCCCGCACATTTCCTCCAGTCATCCGTGTGCTCGTTAGAGTCCCTAAAGCAGATTGCCTCAAAGCAGAGTTTGATTCAGCAAACATTCCATCAAGAGCCTGAAGCATTGCTGCTCCACTCTCGAAATTTTTGATATGAGGCAGCAAGTGTTTAGCAATACTGGCCTGGATATAGCAGCGAACTGCATTATCCGCCTCTTGCCAGTTGGTATAATCCTTCTTCACTTGAGCCTCTGCATCTGTTGCGGGTACGGTAGGTTTAGGGGTGGAAATGACATATTTGACTTTTTCATATCCAGCACAATGAACAAATTAGTTTTCTAATCGCTGTAATTATTTCCATCCATAGGTTTTTGGCTCAAAATCACAGCTAGAGGGTTAAAAGTTGCCATTTTTTTGAAAAAATTTGCACACTTATATTAAAAGAAAGTAAAACTCAATAAACATATTTTTAATTAATCCCAAAATAAATAAATAAATTATGCTTATTGAAAAAACAATAATTTAGCTTCCATTATAAACGCTTACGTTGGGCAAGACATTTACAATAAACTAAATTTGAACATGAAATAGAAAAAAAATGTCCTACTAGGTCAGTTCCCAGGAAAGATTGGGGTGTCACAAACGGACGTACTTAAATCCCAACATCCTTAGACAGAACCTTCACAGACAACACTTTTAAATTCCAATTAAATTGACTCTGTCTATTTTAGACTATCAACCATTGTTTTTAAATAACTTTGGGCCCTTGATAAAATTAACATAGCCTCGTTGGGAGGGTAATAATTTGACCAAGTTTGAATGTTAAAACCATTGTTTAATTTTCAAAATTATCTTTAATATCCAAGAATTGTCGACGTTGGGCCGAACAACTTTATTAAAATTTTGAAAAATTATTAAGGTCTAATCCAATAAAATCCGACCACGTTTATCCGTTGGGGCATCACATGATCATTTTATTATTGGACCCACAATGGAGCCCTTAGGTTTTTAATTTTTTTTTTTTTTTTATAAAAACCTTCATCCATTCAATATTTTTTAAAACATATTGGGATTTTGATTTTCCAAATTTTTATTTGAAAATAACAATAATAATTATTAATCTAGATACAAAATCATAATAATTATTATGCACATGTAATTGATGCAAATTAATATGGCACCACCTAGTCTATATGACATGTCATCATATAAAATATCAATAGCATATAATTAAACCATTCATAAAATAAATAAATAAATAATCAACTTTAATCCATGGTACCTAGATAAAAAAAAATATTACAAGCCCAAAAGAGAAAAACAAAATCTGGTCCAATCCATCAATCTGGTCCTTTCTTTCTCTTTAATGGTCTTGCAAGTCCAAAGACTGTAGGCCAAGCTGAAAAAAAAAACTGGTCATCTAAGGTTTAAACCCAAAAGACAAAAACCCAAACCAAAATATTAGAGAATGAATATTTTCTCTAATAATTTCACTCGATGTCTTTTACGTATTCTCTCTGAATTAAAATTGAATCAGTTTGTTCTCTGGATTCTTTCTAATATTTGTACGTATAAATAATAGAAACCCAAACCAACTATTATTCTCAATTTAAAATTTAAAATAAAAATCTTAACAGACTTAATCACTGTTATCTAGATTTTATCTTATCAATAATTTAATTATATCAGATAACAAATTATCTTATAATCAAATTTAAATTAAATTGAAATATAGAGAGAATTATCAAATAAGATAATATCTCAAGTGGTACCAAGATCATAAATCCAACAAAAACAACCTCAAAAATGGATTATTCGGCATTGAAAATGGTAAGAGGCAAAATTTGAGTTTAAACATATAAGAATTCTAGAAGATTCTTTAAAGATTCACTTAGACATAAGATTCCTAATAGTCTCACGATTCCAAAAATGTGGTCAGATTTTGATTTCGTGACCCTTACAAAAAGTTGATTCCTTCTAAGGTATTTTTGTAATTTTAGAAGTTTTAATATGCACCATTAATTTTAGGGCATCAAAGAGAAGATCCAATGGTTATTCTTGTGACAACGGGAGAATGTCTTGCAAGAGTCCCACATTGAAAATAACGGGAGAATAAGTTTTCCAAGGCCTTATATATAAGCCCTATCTTCATTCAAAGAGATATACAATTTCATATACAATTATACATACAATTTTATACTCAATTTTAGAGAGCTTTTAAGAGATTTGAGGTTAGTTTAGGAAGATTAAGAGAGTATGATGGATACAACTTTGGTTTAATGACACAATCATTAGCTTCATTGTTTCTATTACGTTCCCTTAGCTCTTTGTTGATGTGATTGAAGGCTTGAAGATCACTTGACTCCATCAAGCATCGCGGCTTCATTCTTTTTTTCTACTCTTTCTTTATTTTGTTTCAATCATGTTTTTTGAATTCATGATGGTGTATTTTTCTATAATTATGAACTAACTTCATAATTAGGGTTATGGATTAAGCTCTAGTTATGAAGATTTACTTCTATTGTGCAAGATTTGTTTTGCAATTTTTTAAATGATATTTGAGTATTTGTATTTTTTAATAATTCTATAAACTACTAGGACCTAAATTTTCATAATTAAACTATGGATGATTCAAGCAATATGATTTAGGTTGTATTATAGTTCATTAGATACTTTAAACTTTCACACCCTCTATGTTAGTAAAGGTACCAAAAATCCTAATAAAAAACTCAATGGAAACGAATGACTATAGGTTTTTAATTAGAGAGTTTACTACTAGATGATAAATACTAGCTCGTAGTGTGTTTGCTTGATTGAGTTTGGTTGAATTATCAAATGCTCGTATCATTATATTCTTATATATGAATTAGTAAATTGGATTAATTAGTGGTGAATTCCATAGTCCTTATTCAACATTATTGGTTGAAACTCATTCAAATTGCTCTATACTTTTCTTTGCTTTTTTTTTTTAAGTTGTTTGTAGTTTAGTTTGTAACTTAATTGCTTGCTACAAAAAAAATTGGGTGTTTAAGTTAGCATTTAGATTTAATTAGAATAAGTAATCTAAAATTTCATTGGGTACGATACTTGGTTTACTCTTAAAACCACTTTATTATTACATGAAAACGATTCATATACTTGCATGTTGATTTTACCATAACAATATCATTCTCTATTTGAATATCTCCCGGATCTCACTTATTCGCATGATAAGGCAATACTTGCCCCAACATATAATTTTTTTTGATTAAGTTAATGATCATATTCTTTCTAATATGTTTGGTGATGAAAAAGTATATTTATGCTCTGATAGTATATGTAAATCCAAATAGAATTCACTTTCAAATGAGGATTTACACACTCTAGAGTTCTTAAAACAACATTAACTGTTTGGGCCTTCCAAATCATGTTCTTAGGCTGAAAATTGAAGATCTTGTTATGGTACCAATAAACATATACCAGTTTTCAAGACTATGTAATAGAACAAGGCTAATTGTCACTCAGGTTGGCACTCATGTCATAGAATAATGTATCCAATGTGGCTTAGAAAGTATTCATTCAACACACGACGTTGACTCTTTTAGATTAAAAATTTCAATTTAATTTTCAAAAGAAGCGATTTATATTATCTGTTTGTTTTAGTATGACGATAAACAAGAGTTAAAGGCATACTTAAACAAATGTTGGCATTCTTTAAAGCACTATGTTTAGCCACAATCAATTATATGTGGCAGTGTCTAGAGTTAGAAACAAGAAATGATTAAAGATATTGATCATAAATAGAGACTGACAATGGTGTAACTCAGCAAATAATGTGTCCTTTAAGGAGGAGTTTTTTGAAATCTCTCTTAGGTACTTATGAACTTCATTCGGATATTATCTTTTGTCTTAATAGTTGTTGTTTTCTGTTTCTATTGTTGTATCTATTGTTCAGTATAGTATCCAAAGTTATTATTATGCTTTTCTTCAAGTAGAATGGTATTCGGAAAGTATTTCACATGAAATGAATCAATTTGTTTTAATGGAACTATGTTTACTATTTAATATGATTTCTATTTTAACAGCATATCTTATGATATGTTTCTTTTTTGCCACCAAAAGATGATAACACAACTTCACAATATTATTGTTGCAAGCTCAATTTTGAGCATATATATTTTTGAATATGCTTGGATATTGAATTGCATGTTTCATGATCATAAAAACAATTATTTTTTTTTGGAATGGTCTGATTGTATACCTCCATGTGTATTTATATTTAGTGGTTGACTTTTATATATATATAATCTTATGTCTCTCTCTAAAACATGTTTTGGCAATCATTATTTTGTTTCTCTTCAAACAAACGATATTTACAATTTCTCTCATTTAACAAAACATGTTTACTTTTAATTCTCCTTTTCATTTGATCAACCTATTTCAAAATATTTGTCCTCTATGCAGCAGATTCACCAAGACAGGCACAAGATGAGAGGATTATCAATTAAAGCTGAAGTTGGATTTGCGCTCTAAAGTTCCAATATTTGGACATGGTCTGATTTCATAGTTTCCAAGTGTGTTTAGCTTTCAGTTTGTGATTTATAATTGATACATGTTTTGGAAGTTTTTGAATGCTATAAATAGTATTGTTTAGTGCAGGCTGTCTTAAACTGCCTTTGGACCTTTAAAAATGCTTGAAGTGTTTGTTTTCTTTAATTTCATACAAGTTATTGCTGTGTCAAAATTTTAAAGAATGACATAATATTAGCTTCAGTCCATATAATGTTTCATCAGTGAATCACTATTTAGTTCCAAGTATGGATACAAGTTTACAGAGTTTTATATTTTCCACACAAATCAAAGTTTCAAACGTATTCATTTTTTTCCTTCTCATTCCCTTCAATTTATCATTGTTGAATAGAACATATCACTTTATTTCAATATAAAATTTTATATGATAGTTAAATTATCAATAAAATTATATTAGTTTGGGCATTATAGATTTTGACAAGCTATAATATGTACATGATACTTTTCACATTTTACATTTCAAAAAAAAAATTGATATGAAGAGAATGACTTTTCAATTTCTTTCAAGATTTCATAGTAACTATTACACTTTTAATAATTTAAAAAAATAAAATAAATAAAATAAAGATTATCGTGCATTGCACGGATATGATCTAGTTAATCAATTATTTATCATCTCAATGTTGTTGCTTTTGTTGTATCTAGGTATGCTTCAACTAAATAAAGAATATGCAACCATTTATAATACATTATTACAAGAGATATATGAGGCTAACTATTCAAATAAAGGCCTCCAAATTTTCTTAAAAAAGATCCATTATTAAAAAAAATTATTGTTAGAGCATCTTCAATAGTATTTTTTATTTTAAAGAGCATAATTTTAAAATAAAAAGCATTTTGAAAAAAATTAAAAATATTTTTTTTTGTCAACTCCAATAGCACTTTCTATTATTATTATTAATATTGCACTTCCACATCCACTATTATAATTCATATTTTTTCTCTCTTTTTCCCTCTCTACACTAAAGTAGTATTTAAAAAAATAACTTATAATTACTGTATTTAATTATAAATATGCATAGAAAATTGTAGAACAATAAAAAAATTTATTAAAAAAGAGTGAGTTTGTGACTTTCTACATTTGGAAAGTCAAGTCTCACTCTTTATTTTAAATTTTTTAATTTAAAAAATTCATTGGAGTTTTAAAAAAAAAATATATGACTCTTTAAAATAGAGAATATAAAAGCTTTTAAAAATCATGTTGGAGATTTACTTACCATCTCAAATTATCATATGTTACATAAATTCAATGCTTTGTAATAATTTTTAACTTCATATGATGATCGATTATGAATGGAGAATGTTGTGGGAAAGAAAAAAGATTGGAGTCTTATTCATAAAAAAGAGAGAGGATTGGAGTCTTTATCCAATGCCCATATGCTCTGGAAGAGTTTACTACTGATTGTATATAAAAGAAATAATATTACTTTTGTTGATGTAAAACACAACAATCAGTCGTCTCTAAGTGCGCAAGCGTGCCACTTCAAACCAATGACAGTTCAAAGAAAATTAAACGTGCGCCAGTTAAATCAAAACCTAATCAAATGATTGTATTAATTATTGAGAACAAAATAATTAAAAGGTTATAATTTCCTTCGAGATCAAAGGACTTTTAAATAAAAAATTTGACTAAAGAACACGCTAAGAACACTTGACTACTCAAAGTAAATTTTAATGAGAATAAACTAAGTAGTCTATATTGTAGTTGTGTGTTGATGCGTATAGGATCCTTTTCAATGTTGGTGAAGTTCTTATTTATAAAGGTGGAGCTTCAAGGATGCTTGTTGCTTTTCCGACGTGGAACTCTTGCAAATTCTAATTTCCAAGATAACTATTTATACTTGAGAAATATCATATGCTTTTATCTTTAAACAATGTGGGATAAAGCTATTCTTATCAATATTCAAAATAACATTTGAAATAAATCAAATATTAAATTGAAAAACTCCAATTATATTTATGGTACAAACATTGCTCCTTTTGCTTTGTAATTTTGTTAAAGCAAATAAAATTGCAAAGCAATATTGATTCCTCCTACATTTGATCTGACATCTTACACTGCGTCCGTATTTCTTTTAGATCATGACTTTCACTGGACAACATTCTTATTCTATCGTGCCAACTGAAACTGAGATCCAAATGACAAAGGAAAGACGACGACTGCATTGACCATCACCTTATCCATGATTCCAAATTTGATCATCGATGACTTGACAACTAAAGAAACAACTATGTCTTCTTCTATCAGATTATTTTCCATGTCATTCAAGCACGACTGAATTTCTGCACTTTGCCTTCTAATCCATCTCCTTACGAGTTTCTTCATTCATGGAGCTCCAAATAAGATGCTGAGTTTTTTGGATAGAGCTGTGATTTCACGCCTTCCATCCAGGTTGTTGAGACAGGACTCTAACTCATTTGGCATGATACCATCATATTTCTTCTTCGATGGAGCTGCTATTATTGTCCGACTTTTGGCATGCTAGCGCTGCATCCGCCTTTTCTGGGTCTTGGTAAACGGCTGATAGGACTTATATCCTGTACGATACCAATGATCTAACTCCATAGCAAATGGTTTGAAAGTTTTCGGCTTCAAGATATCCTGGAAAAAATGACATGGATTCTCAGCTCGGCTTTATCCCATTGGCGTCGACCACTCATCTTCACTGATCCATCCTGCAACTTTGGTCCCAAACATTGGAAAACAAATTTTTGGCTGTGACTTTCCAGTGGCTGCTTTGACACGTTGAGTTTTTGATTCCTTGTCGGATGCCTCATTTGACAGGACCCGCCCCGGAAATCCCTCCAGAATAACCAGAGAGGTCCCGCCTGAGGAAGATTCCACCAGAACCCCTCGGGGCAACCGACAGAATCCTCCTCCGAAAGGGGTAATAATCAAATAAACAAGTAAACAATAATGGGACGAATAGTAAATAAGATATGAACGAAAGTAGATAAAATAAGCACCACAATAAATTAAATGTATGAAGTAGGTGGGAATAACAGAGCCACTAAGAGTGATAGACAAAAATATAAATGATACAGATCCATCAATGATACAGAATAAAGGAAACATGATTTATACATATGTAGAAGTAACAGCGGAAGTTGAGTGCGAATGCGATGCCGATGGTAGTCCACGGAAACCTGCAACTAGGACCTAGGGAACGAAGTAAAAATAACAAAACGTGAGATATAAATATCTCCGTGAGTGCTCCTAGATAACTACAAAATACAATTTCAGCCGTTAAAACCTTTACACTCAAACCTCACGTCACTCAGTTGAAAGGTTCCCCGTTTTGAAAATCATTTCGCAAAACCCTCGGTTTACCCCAAATCATTAAATCAATAAAAACGGTTTAGGGGCGAAAACGTAATTTAAAACAATTATCGAAATCACGTACCAAACACTAAAAACGTAAATGAAATCCATAATAATTAATTGATGGTCAAACACAATTTCATAAACGATCAAGCAAATGGGTCAAAATCTGAAACCAAAGGCCATAGGCCACAATCCATAAAATCAAACCATCAATTTAAAATCAGAAACCAACCAATATAAAACCAAATCGGTATAAACTCAGCAAACAACAATTATAAAACCCAACCAGTATAAATCAGCAATCAATATAAAACCAAATCCGGTATAAAATCCGCAATGAATCAGAACCATCATAAAACCAACCGGTACCACAGCATATATCGTGCCGTGTGACCCTCAGCGTCCTGACGGCGTCACAGGCGGGGGAGGGGGGCTCAGTCATCACAACGAATCGGCGTCCCAAATCCGTCATGGCAGGATCCTCATCATCTCTCTCTCGACACGTGTCCGCAGCAGAGGATGGCATATATAATAATAATAATAATAATAGTAATAATAATAATAGCGCGCATAGAACTCATATAACTCGGTACATCTCGATACAGTGTGGTACTCCTCAAAATCATTTATAAAATCATCCATGATATCATCAATTTTTCAAATCCTTTATTTTTAAAACCATTTTGCAAATCCTTTTAATTTTAAACAATTTTCCAAAATCTTCTATTTAACAGAATTTATGAAAAGCAACAATTATATCGAATATTAAAAATTTGCCCCAAAATTTTCTTAAATTTCACAAAGTCACAATTTTTCTTTAAAATCACCAAATTTCCACAATATCGTAAAATCTCCAAAACATTTCAAATTCGCTAAACAACCAATTAAAACACAAATTTCATAAATATTCCAATAAATATGAAATCTATCAAATCATAAAATTAACTCATGCAAATATTTAAATCATCATAAAACATATTTAATATTTTTAATTTAAATGCACAAGAAAATTTAATCAAAACAAATTAATATAAATGAAATCGAATATAGCATATATTCCCAAATGATTTAGAAAATAAATGCACTCACAGGTCTGAAGCGTGCTCCTGCTGGATCTCCGGTCCAGCCCTCGATCGCGTACGAGCACCTAAAAGAATTTACCGAAAATAACTTTTTAAAAAAAATCGAAAAAAATTAACCAAAGGCTCGTAGAATCCTCTAAGCCTCCAAATACAAGATTAAAACACTAAATACTAAGATTGCCCAACATTTTCAGTAATTACGAAAATATCCCAATATTTTCGAAAATTACAAAAATGCCCTTAATCGGCAAAAATCCCTAAATTCAATGGATTTTTCCGTTTCAAGTCCGATTTCAACAAACTTTATACCGAAACGAAATTGAAGATGCAAGGAACGAGAAACTACCTTCAATTTCAAGATTCGTTGTAGCAATTGATCGGAATCGATCCCGGAAGATCGGACCTCAACCGGAATTGGGCGTTTCCAAATCCGACCGAAATTGGGTCAAATTGACTGGACAGCAAGCTTGCCCACGACCCCCGGAACGCGTTGGGACGGGAGGTGAGCAACCACTCGCCGGCGGTGGAGCAAAACGGCGGCGGCGCGTGAGGCTCGGTCACGGCGGCGCGTGGGCGGCGTGTGGTGGTCGTCGGAGCTCGGAAAAGTGCAGATCTGGTCGCCGGCGTGTTCTGAATCCGATGGTGGTGGCTGTGTCGTCCCACTCGCCGGCGATCGGAGTAGATCTAGCCGGAAAGGTGACTGCCTCGGGGTGGTTTTTCCGAGACTTTGCAGCGGTTTTCCGGCGTGATCCGGCGGTTTTCGGCGTCAAACTTGGTACCAAAATGTAGATCGTCGCACCAGCTTTCCAACGGTACCAAGCACGCTCCCTAACTCCACCGGAACAGTGAGATATGGCCGGCCAAAGGTGGTGTCGCGACTGTTCAAACTGTTCACGAGCTCTCGGTTTTGTTGCGATTTCCGGCGATCCAGGTGGTTTCACGGCGAACCACCGGTGGGGAAAGGAAGAGGAGGTTGCCGGCTTCAAGTTTCGTGTTGGAGCCGGTCCGATCCGGTGGCGGAAACGGCCGTTACCGGCGGAAGAAATGAGGCGCGGGGGTGGCGGAAGTGACGTGGGTAAGGTCTGGAAATTTCCAGACTTGGCCAAAATTTAAGGATGCAGACAGGGGCATTTTCGTCCTTTTAAGTCCAATCTCAACCAAATTGCCACTCACACAAATTTAACTATAACTTCTCGGTATTAACTCTGAATCGAGCGTGCTGCTAGTCTACGAACTCGTATCGACTAGCTCTACACAACGGTACCCCGGTCAAAACCATAGCACGCTCACACAAAAAGTCAACTCCGAGTCCACTAAAAGTCAAACTGGTCAAACTTGAAAATTTTATTATTTTTCTCGAAACGGGATGTTACACATTCCTCATTCCTTAACCTCATGCTTACAACAGGTACAAAGCACCTTAGAAAGCAATTCGGTCTTTTTGGCCAAATACTTCCTTCTAAGATTGACATCTCTCTTCTAAACTCTTCCAGATGACATTTATTAAAGGTCCACCCTAACTCTGGGTTTTGTCAAGTCTGAGATATTGGCCGAAACCATGTTCGCTTCGGCCGATAAGAAATGGTTGTTGTCCACTTCATTATCTCCTTTCCTTTTTCTATAAACTTTAACGCCTTTTGTCAATCATTGCCTGGATATCATTCTTGAAGACCACACAGTTGACAGTCTGATGCCACCACATGCCATGCCATTTGCAGTATGGCTTATTCTTCATCTCTTCAGCTGTAGGTAAAATATGGTCGTCCGATAATTTAATTACCTTGTTGGCCAGCAGATGGTCAAAGATCTGGTCAGCTTTGGAATATCAAAACTGTAGACCTTTTCTAGTTCAACCCGATTCTTTAACGTTTCCATCACCAGCTGTGGAACTTTTGGATTCCTGGTTGGTCTAGCAAGAGCTTTACAAATGTATGGATGAGTAGCTACTACCTCTACTGCGTCCACTTCCATTGTTCTGTCTACATTTTCTTGGTCATCAGCCACTACCAAGTGAATTTCAGTACTTGGGTCCTTGTAGTATGACCCTTTGGACGAGTTATTCCTCTGGTACTCTTCCCTTAAAATACCTTCATGCTAAGTGGCTCGAGTGACTAACTAAAACAAGTCATGGAACTGTGTCCTTTCAAACTTCTTTCAGAGTTTGTAGCTTAGTCCTCCTTGTTCTAACTTGACGAACTCTTTTTCCGGTATGTCTAAGTGACATCTGATCCTCGGCCTTTTGAATAGAGTTATAAATAACTGCACCAATTCTTCATCCATCTGTCGCAGGCATGATAAGTCAGCCATGGAGATCTCCAGCTCAATCTTGTAGAACTGCTCATGGAACTTCTACTCCAATTCTTGCCAACTATGGATCGAGTTTGGTTGTAAATTGATATACCATGTGAAAGCTCTTCCTGTCAAAGAATTAGCAAACAGTCGCAGCTTTAGAAAATCACTAGCCGATGCTTCTCTGCACTGGATGGTGAAGAGGCCTATGTGTTCTACGGTAGACTGTCTCTCTTCGCTAGAAATAGGGTGAAGTCAGAAAACCTAAATCTCCTAGGAAATTCAATCTGGTCAACAGCATTAGGGTATGGCCTCCTAAAAGACCGGCGCCTAGTTCTTTTGAATTCATGACCCATCATCTCTTGGATGATGGTCTCGAAGGCCTCTCGATCTATACTTTGGCTATGGTTCATCCAGTTTGGTCTGTTCCTCCACACCGAAAAGTGGAAGTCTGCTTAATAGGCATGAGCATCATAGTGTCCATTATTGTAGTTCTATCCAAAGTGCTCTGCATGCCCCCCGCCATGAATCTGGTTCTGAGCTGGCAAGTTACCATACATCTAGACATCTGCTCTCCCTCTATGTAAGTTGGGTATAGCCTGGAAAGGTTGCATCATCTGTTCTTCCCTACCATCCCTCTCGTTCTGGCCTAGATTGTCAGCATGCCCTCCGGTAGGAACATTGTTCCTAGCTGGTGGGGGAATGTAAGGTTGGACTTACCGTTTAGGCATAACTCTTACATCGTTTCCATTGGATCCAGCCTGAAATGCCGGTGCCTTCGTTTTTGGCTTGTTGCCATTAGGTACAACTTGAAAGGCCTGCACATGTTGTTCCTCCTGGCCATTAGCCTACCTTGCACCATTCGACACAGCTTAGGTCGTATGCATCTACTGGCATAGCAATTCCATGATTCCTTGCAACATGTGCTACTAGGTCTCATGGTATGTTTCCATCTTCTGGGACAACTCACAGATCGAATCCTTAGTAGATATCTCTGTCGTGTCCGGAGTCTTGCTAGCTTCCTTTTCATTTCCATCTTCATCCGACACGTTTCGACTGCTAATGCTGCCGTGGGTATCGGATTCCTAATTCTTTGAACGAGTTTGCACCATTTCCTCAGTCGAAAAAAATATATGTTTCACCGGGCGTGCCAAAAGATATGTTAGTTTAAAACATAACAATCAGTAGTCTCTAAGTGTGTGAGTGTGCCACTTCAAACCTATGACAGTTCAAAGAAAATTAAATGTGTGCCAGTTAAATCAAAACTTAATCAAATGATTGTATTAATTATTGATAAAAAAATAATTAAAAGGTTACAATTGCCTTCGAGATCAAAGGACTTTTAAATAAAAAATTTAACTAAAGAACACACTAAGAACATTTGACTACTCCAAGTAAATTCTAATGATAATAAACTAAATAGTCTATATTGTAGTTGTGTGTTGATGCGCGCGGGATCCATTTCAATGTTGGTGAAGCTCTTGCTTATAAAGGTAGAGCTTCAAGGATGCTTGTTGCTTTTCTGATGTGGGACTCTTGCAAATTCTAATTTCCAAGCTAACTATTTATATTTAAGAAATTTCATATGCTTTTATCTTCAAACAATGTGGGACAAAGCTATTCTTATCGATATTCAAAATAACATTTGAAATAAATCAAATATTAAATTGAATAACTCCAAATTATATTTATGGTACAAACAACTTTATTTGAGAAAAAACCATCCAAAATATTTTTATTTATTTATAAGGTATTAGGGAATTTTGACCTTTACATTTACTATTATATAACAAAGGTAAGGACATCTAAAATAAGGGGCCTTAATAAGATGTCAAAAATCTATAAAGTGTAATTTCAATTAAAACTGCTTATTGGATGTCAATGTAATTCTCCTTTATTTTTAGGGTCTTTGGCATCAATTCTCTTTGAATTTCGCATGGATTTATAAAAATCTCCCTCTATACTTTATATTCTTTTGGATATCTGGAAAAAGCAAAATTGCTGAGAATTCTTTTAGATATCTAGCAATTTAAAAGTTTTTTCTTTGCATAGAGCAATGCTTATTGATCTTTGATTCCTAAATTTATTTTGGGATTAAACTATAGGTAAACTCCCAAAGGGTTTCATGTCATTAACCTTTTTTTAAGTAAGATTTTATCTATAATAAATAATATTTATCTGTAACGAGTAATATTTTTTTCATAATGAGTAATATTTTTTATAACAAATAATATTTAGTTCATAATGTGTAAAATCTATAACGTGTGATATTTGTTCATAACTAGTAATATTTAGTTTTATAAATAATCCATAATTAGTAACATTTAAATCCATAATAAGTAATATTTGTTAAAAAAAATTAATGAAACTTCCCAAACAAATAAAGAAGTTTCACTATAGAAATTCTTTTAATTTTGTACAAATTAAAGAATAATATAGTGAATTTAAACAAGAAATTAATAGAAGTAAGGAAGCAGGGTTTTTAAATTAATAAAATTATTATTATTTGCAGAAGGTTAATTTTTTAAATATATATATATATATATATATATATATATATATATAGAAGACGGAACCAAATGATGGTGCCTCCTTTCAAGAGAGTTGGAGAAATGCAGATTCACAAATTCTCCCAGAAATAAAAATAAAATAGAAGTATAGATGGCCACTTCAAATATGTTTTACATATAATTTTAATGTGCCAATTCATTCATTAAAATATGACACTACTTTATTAGATATATGTATATCAAATAGGGTTAAATTGGTACACATTGTGTGTGTTGTATTTATCAATTTATTTTGGTAAAAGTATAATTAATTTGGAATTTTTTGTAACCAAACAAAAATTTATATATGAGGAAAAATTTTGTTATTTTCTTAAACATAATAACATTAGGGAAAGCAACATAATGCTGCTAGGCTGTCTTTCATGCAAATGACCAAATCAAATATTTTGGAGATGTTTTTGTCCTTTTTTTTTATTTATTTTTTTTGTACATAAGACAACAAAATAAGTCGTTAGGTTGTCTCTTGATCCGTTAGAACTTTGTTTCATGTACTCAAAAGAAGCTAAGAAATAAAATATGAACCAATTAAACTAATTAAATTATGAGCCAAACTAATACCAATTGTTATTCTTAATTTTGAAGGCAATCTAGTAGTTTAATTTTCATAGATAATGGTTATGTGGTCAATTTTTGTTTTTGTTGTTTTTTCCTTACATTAAAAATGGGGTGATTCCAATTTGAATCATTGTTCGAAAAAACAATAAACTTTATAATTGAGTTTATGTCTTCCAATCTTCTTCTTTCCAATTTAATGTACGTCAAAAATATATAAAAAAAAATGTCAAAAATATATATCACTAAATGTGTAATTATTTTGCCATCTATATACTTCCATTATATTTTTTTTGGCAAATAAAAATGCATTATTGCACAAAAAGCCTCCAAAGGAGAATGATTATACAACCTGAACTCTTTCTATACAACAGAAAAGGATCTTTTCAAGACAATAAGGTAGGGAAGCATCAGCAAAAAAATCAAAATTTAACACAAGGTTCTATAACAAAGTATTTTTAACAATAAAATCAACTACAAGATTAGTCTTCTGACTGTGCCATTGGAAACACCAATTGAAGAGTCTTCTCCTTTCTTTGATCATCAATAAGTCATATCTAGTGTCCCAGCCCAAGGGATCACAGTTTAAATTGACCTTCTTGATGACCTCTAAAGCATCCGAAGACCACATGACATTCACCTAACCCTTCTCTTTTGCCACTCTCGATGCCCATTCCACAGCAAGAAGCTTTGCTGCATGAACATACCCACATTTGATCTCCTTCGAAGCCAAGTAGATGAGTTTTCCTCTGAAATCATGAACCACAACTCCAATTGCAACTTTGCCAAGATTGAAAACAGCATCTATATTAATTTTGCACCATTGTTCAGGAGGTGGAATCCATCTAACACTCAATAACTCGCTACTACTCTCAACCCCATCCACATCTTGTTCAAAACCTCTGCCCCTGTAACAAAAAAACTCTTCCACCAATTGATTGAAATGGACAACTAGGTTCTCCATTCTCATCAAGATCGAGTGCACAAAAGAGTTTCTATAATTTCAATAGCAGTAAAACATAGTAGTAAGGAAAACGAAAACCATTTCAACTTCTCATCCCCAGAGAGTCTAGTTGTTGTTGGGTTTGAACATATCTTGATCAACTCTTCCATAATGTTAGCTATTCAATTATCAAGTATGCATCCCCATTTGTTTGAGAAAGCTAAAATCGAATACCTTGCCATTCCTTAAACAAATGAAAGTAGGACTCCACCTCAGTCCCACATATTGAACAACTCCTGTCTTCAATTCCAACCCTCTCCAAAATGATCTCCTCTAATAGTATCAACCCTGCCATCAGTCTCCACGGGAACATCTTCAACCAATCATGAATCTCCAATTTACACAACTTTGGCCATAAACTCGAGAAAGCCATATCATCAAAATTAGAAAAATTCAACATAAAGCAATTACAAACCGAAAAAGAAAATTAAAGTAAAAGAAAAAACCCTATGTTGTTTCCATTCCAAATGCGTTCATCTTCACAATGAAATGAAGGTCATGGGATTGCCAGGATAGCCTTTGTGTCATCCTCAAGAAAAATGTTGTTCACTAAATCCATATTCCATCCACTTCCCATCTGATTTTTAAGATTTGCCACCCTATTGATCAGGCATGTGTTGATTACGGGTTTTGGTTTAGGAATTGCACCTGCGATTTTTTAGAACCTACGAATCAGTCACGAATTAATACCGAAGTTGTCTCCAAGTTTGAAGTACGACCCCTTCAAAATCAGTTGTCTAGCTTCAATTATGCCCTTCAACACTTGAGAGGCTCCTCTTAAGAGGCTTGTGTTAAGAAAAGATATGCCCTCCCTTTAGGTATGTAGCTCTAAGAACCTCCAAGAACCCAAAACCACAAAGTATATTCACCACTTCCTAACTTCCACGCCAATTTGGACAACAAAGATAAGCTGAGATCATGAAACCTCTGATACCTCTGTTCCCTTTGGTCCTTGGACTTGCAAATGTCTTCCCAAACTTTTAAAGCTAAGTATCTCCCCCTTTAAGAATTTGAGGACCATATCAGAAGCTTTTGAGAACTCTATCTAAATCTTTACTTCCACTTTATTAGTATGTAGTACGTCAACATACTTAAGTATGATTACATTCTTTGTTAAAAGTTTTAATGAAGCTTGCATACAAATGGGTGGACCTCGTTTAAAAAAAATAAAATGTAAAGTGTACCTAATTATTTGAGCCTGATTACATGAACACATATTTATATATTGATCCAATTTTCATTATGATATGGTACATGCAAAAGATTTGTCAACTTTGTAATTGAATTTTTAATTTTTAATTATTTATTGAAGTATCGCCCATAATATTTCACATTTCATAAGGTTTCTCATTATACTCTAGATAATTGGAAGGCATAAATGTGGTGACAAGGCATATGAATAACACTTTAATCAATAATTTAATTTTTTTCTTACAAAAAATAATTTAGAACAAAAACCTAATTTGAATTATAGAAACTTTAAATGGGGGGCACTACAATTTTAGGTGAGGCTATAATTATTTTCCACAGCTAATATTTAATTTCTTTTATATTTTAAAAAATTGCAATCCACATTAATTTTGACTGGTTACGTAATTGGACCATGTGCCCTAATTTTTTTTATTTAACAAATTTTTGATATATTAGAATAAAATATTCATCATCCTGCTAAAATTTTATTTCTATTATAATTTTTTTTCATCCTAATTTAAATTTTCTGCTGACTTTTTCATCTAAATTTTTTTAGGATGAAAATTTATTGATGATCAGATATATAGAATTGAAAATAAATTTCATGATGAAGAGAATATATACGATGAAATAAAATTCATAATGAAATATATGTATAGGATGAAAAAACAAGTTTAGATGATAAAAATTAGATGAATAAAAAAAATTTATGATAAAAAAATTTCATAATATTTTTTTTTAGGGTTTAGAGGAAATAAAAAAAATTAAATGAAAAAGTTATCTAAATTTTTAATATTTCTTAAAATTGCTAAAATAAAAAAAAAATAATTCTTTTAGCCGCCGGTGATCCCATATTTAATAAATTCTATGAGAATTAATTTGAATTGGATTGTATTGCAATTTTTAAAATATAAAATGTATTAATTTGTTAAAATTTAAATGAAATAATCAAATTGTATATGATATTAAAGTGCATTTAACCTATATAGGTTTATGAGTATTGCTTATCACTATTTCTAAAGAACCCTTGTTTAGATTTACCAACTATATGCCTTGATTTTTATTTTTATTTTGGTTTAAAATCAAATATGCCTTAACGATTTGGGATGTTGATAGGCATAAAATGTTAATGTTTTTATGCCACTTTTTATATTGAATTTGAGCTATTTTATAATTAATTTTTAATGAAAAATACTTATTTACTATATTTTTCTATTTTCAATCAAAGAAAGACAAATGCTGGAATTACCGAATTTCTGCACAACCTTTACTAAGAAAATCATACCTAGAGCCACACTTAGAATTTTTATGCGATTGTAGTTGCTAATGATTCCTGATTCACTAGGATTCAAAGCTGAAAAGTTTCATTCCAATTGGTTTCGCCAATCATTGCCAGTTTGATTTACAAATTCAACAAATCCATCAGTTGCGCCAGATTTACAATGTATTAGAAAAATAAATATTTGAGTGTCAACCTGATGTCAAAATTGTGAGATCAATATATTTCTGGAAATATAAGACACAGACCTAACTTTTGAAACAAAAATAACTGGATTTGGAGTTCATTTGGTCACCCAAAGTGTACTTGGAATCTTTCTGACGGTCATTGAAGATAAAAAAGGAAAGTTTTATGCTTACTAGGACTACCATTGTGATAGGACTGCCATGTCACCACATATCAGCCATGTGTCTGAATTTGCCACATTACATGACACATGAAAGGTCAGATTATTTTAATTATTTTAATTGGAATAATATTTGGGATAAAAGGAAGGGAAATTAGAGATTGATTATGATTCCTAATTAGATAAGGAAAATTTTTCTATTCCTAGTGTGAACATGAGACACAAATACATCATTACCCTTGGTGTGGCCAGTCATGTTGAGAATGTAGGAGTTGGTATTGTGATTTGCATGCTATCTCCTATATTCTCTAGGTTTTAGAGGTAGCTTAGGGTTAAATCTCTCATAAACCTTTCCTATAAATAGATGAGTACCTTGAAGGCTAAAAAAATTTCATAATCTCTTTAGTAGCCCTTTCCTATCCTTTGCCGCATCACCTTTCCCTCTTCTCTCTTCCTCGTGGCAGCAAAGCTTTTCTCTTAGGTTTATTTAGTTTTTGTTAGTTAATTTATAGCAAAGTTGTTCTACACAAAGCAAAGTACAAGGAAGATTTGACCAGCTATTGGAGGAGTCAAGCTTGCTACTTTGATCATAGTTTGGAGAAGCCAAGGATTGAAGTTTGAAGGATAAACTCTAGCAGCCATCAATATTGGATTTGATTCCTTTTCTATTTATTTTCTTGCTATTTAATCTATTAAATTTCTTTTTTGTTTGATGGATAATTTAGAAATCATGTGTAACTAATTTTTCTATGAGGATTGTGATGTAACCCTATTACAAGTATTTAGTTTTTAATGCATATTTAGATTGATTCATGTTTAAAGGTTAATATTCCATTATAGTTCTTAATGCTTCCATGAAAAGGTAGATTGATTTAGTATTTATATTGGCTTAGGAATAAGGAGGAATAAGGAGTATAAGTATAGAAAAATAATGAAATACATGTTTATAGGAATATTGCAAGCCTTAGTGACAACTTGAACAAGGTCATGTCTTAGGACTTAAATTTCCGTATTTATATTAGAAATAATTAAATATGTTGTGCTTGATAGATTAGAATGCATTGAGGAATCAACTTCTAATCACTTGTGGTTAAAGGGGAGTTAACCTATGAATCTATATTGCATTAAGACTAAATATGAGTAATAGTGGTGAAGTCATGATCTTTGTTCTTTAAAACCTTTGAATATCTACTTGCTGCCCTTTTCTTTAATTTTAATAATTGCTTTCTTAATTTGCTTTCTTGATACTCAACAATCACTCAAAAACAATTCTCTTTTATTTTTCAAAGTTCAATTTACAATAGATTTATTTTCAATACTAGAGACATTATTTCTCGTGGGATCGATATCGGTTTTCTTTTTAAGAAATTCACTTAATTTGTTGATTCGTACACTTGCGAGTTAATCTAAAATATACCACAATATGTTTTTGGCATCGTTTGTAACACCACACTCTCTTTCCAATCAATATTGTCTCCAATTTAGCCAGACTTCCCAGGGGGTCACCCATCTTAGGAATGCTCACACTGGAGCACGCTTAACCCCAGAGTTCTTCCAACTCTGAAGCCAAACGCTCTGAAAAAGCATTGGTTGTTAAGAGAGTGCTTACTTTACATTTGAAGTATTACCACATGACCCCCTTCCACACCCGGGCGATGTGGGATTGGACACCGATCTCTGCCAGTAAGGTAGCCTGCCAGTGTTCTTTGCACCCGCCCACACTTACTCTAGCTTTTTTTGTCTAGATCCGGATCGTCACAATCCACCCCCTTTTGGGGCCCAGCGTCCTCGCTGGCACATTTCCGGCCTGGTACAGGCTCTGATACCATTTGTAACACCACACTCTCTTTCCAACCAATATTGTCTCCAATTTAGCCACCGCACTTCAGATGGTATGGAGTTTTTGGTCAGACTTCCCAGGGGGTCACCCATCCTAGGAATGCTCCCACTGGAGCACGCTTAACCCCAGAGTTCTTCCAACTCTAAAGCCAAACGCTTTGAAAAGGCCTTGGTTGTTAAAAGAGTGCTTACTTTACATTTGAACCATTACCACATGACCCCCTTCCACACCCGGGCGATGTGGGATTGGACACCGATCTCTGCCAGTAAGGTAGCCTGCCAGTGTTCTTTGCACCCGCCCACACTTACTCTAGCTTTTTTTGTCTAGATCCGGGTCGTCACAATCCACCCCCTTTTGGGGCCCAGCGTCCTCGCTGGCACATTTCCGGCCTGGTACAGGCTCTGATACCATTTGTAACACCACACTCTCTTTCCAACCAATATTGTCTCCAATTTAGACACCGCACTTCAGATGGTATGGAGTTTTTGGTCAGACTTCCCAGGGGGTCACCCATCCTAGGAATGCTCCCACTGGAGCACGCTTAACCCCAGAGTTCTTCCAACTCTAAAGCCAAATGCTCTGAAAAGGCTTTGGTTGTTAAAAGAGTGCTTACTTTACATTTGAACCATTACCACATGACCCCCTTCCACACCCGGGCGATGTGGGATTGGACACCGATCTCTGCCAGTAAGGTAGCCTGCCAGTGTCCTTTGCACCCGCCCACACTTACTCTAGCTTTTTTTTTTTTAGATCCGGGTCGTCACAGTAACCGTTCAAGCCAAGCCAACATCAGAAGCCCCAGAACAGTTCGCGGCCAAATTGACTTCGAATAAGTAGATCCAATAGAATCCTCACATGTTCCCAATTGCACGTTGGCCAGTCTTTGTCGGAAGTGGGACAATCTTCTAATAACTAATTATTCTTTTTAATATATACGAAAATAAAATTAATTATTTTTTATATTTCTTCAAACCAATTACTAATTATATATATTTTTTCTAATAATTTGTTTGTTGTGAATAGGCTATACCGACTAGTCCATGGGTACTCGCCAGTTGTTTTTGTGTTTGTTTTTTTTTTAATATTTCAGAAGCTGTTAGAGCATAATGTACTTTTTAAAAATATTAATTTTTTATTTTAAAAATTATTTTTTAATTTGATAATTTTAATGAGTTTTTCAGATGATAAAGTTAAAATGCACAATGAGATTTGACTCTCCAAATACAGAAAGTCAAACTCACTCTTCATATAAAAAAATTTAATTTACATATTTATTGTACCTACAATTTTCAATGCACATTTAATAGTTTTATTTATTTATTATTGAACAAAACATTTTAATTTATTAGCTTTGTTTTATATATTCAAAAGAGAGAAAAAAGTGAATAAATTATTTGTTGGAAAATAAAAATAAAGAGTAGTGACAAAGAGTGTGGTTGGAGTTGAATAAAAAATTTCACTCTTAATTTTATTAAAGTTTCAAAAATGTTTTTTATTTTAAAAATTATATTTTTTAAAATAAAAAATATCATTGAAGATGCTTAGACTTAATTTTTTCATGCTTTTATATTTTATATTTTTTTATCCTTCTTCTCATAGAAAATAAATAATTTGCATTCAGTTTCTATCAAATTACGGCTATGCCCTTGCCTTATGCTGTCAAATGAATCTGTGATGTGCTGATTAATACATTGTAATTAAACTTCAGTCTATTTTGACATGTTTAAGATTCTTTTTGTATATTGCATTGTATTTTTTTATATTATATTGGTAAATAATATATTGTATTGAATTGTGTTTAATTGTATTATATTATACTTATTCTGTGTTTGACCTAAAATTGTACTAAAATTTATATAATAATGTACTATTTGGTACAACATTGTATTTTACTATACTATATTATTAAAGTTTTTAATCAAAATTATTTTTAATTTTTAAATAATAAATTTTTTAATTTTTAATTTTCACCTGTAAAAAGTCTATTAAAAACAGTATTTTTGAAATCTATTTAATATTTAATCTTATAAATATATAGTTTTTTATATTAAGAACCACCAATTAAATATAATTTGAAGAAAACATAATTAATTTAAATACTTTGTTATTATTGAAAAAGATATATATGTTCTTGTTATTATTATTAATTTTTTTGGCATTTCCCAAAATTTATAAATGCTAGAGACTGACATTAAAAAAATATCAAACCTAAACAAAGATCCACATAAACCACCAAATAAATAATCCACAGAGGACCTAAAACAAGCCATGTTTGCTTTCTCTTAAATCTCCCTCACCTCTAATCCTCCTCTTGATGAGACCCACCAAGTAAGCCTTTGCAGACTCCTCGAGCATTGCTATGGCACTGCTCTTGAACCTCATATCAATAATCTAGATTTCAAGAAGAGCGAAGATACCATGCCGAATTTTGTGAGGCTTCTTGACTTCTTCAGTTGCCAGATCGAAAGAAGAAGAAGAATAAGTAAATAAGAAAAAAAAAATTGTTGAAGATTTAGGGTTTTCATGATTTGATGAGGAAAAACAGAAGAAGATGAAGAAAGTTGGTATGCCCAAAGAAGAAGAAGAAAATAGTCTTTAAGCCTTTCGTCTTTGAGCCCTCGTTGTATTATCTAATACACTGAATTTTTGATGTGTTATTAATACATCATATGTTGTATTAAAAAAAAAAAGAAGCCTATTATTTAATACAATACAAAAGCATAAAAAAATATGGTATAAAATCAAGCTAATGCAATACATCTCCTCTATACAAGCTAATATGTTATACCAAACATGACATTAATGGATTGTATAAGAGATTGTATAATATTAAATTAATATTGACTATTGTTTGACAATTAATAGCATACTAACCAAAGCATATTAGACAATACATGGTCTACCAAAAGTTACATTATATGCTGCATAATAAACCCATACAGGGGATGGGTTTAAGCTGCACTAGTTGATGCTTTTTTCCCCCTGCTGAGCTTTTTTTTAGTTTTATAAATGCATGTTTTTTTTTTAAAAATTAGTTTTGGTTACTAAAAAAAAAATACTCAAATATACATTTTTGTTAAGAATTAAAGAAATATATAATCAACTTTCTCAAAAGTAAAAATCTTCTTGTTTAAGAATTGATTTTATGCAAGAATTATTGTACTTATTGTAAATTATTTCTTACTAACATTTGTTATACTTATTATTTAAATTTTATATTTTTGATAATATATTTATTAATATAATTCTTTTTGAAAAAAAATAGTGCCCTCTGAGCCCGCAAACCTAATGGGCGAAAAGGTAGGAAAAACAACGTGAATAGGTCTAAAAGCCCATCAGGTTTAGCCCAAGAGTCGAGAGACACGTTATCCATCCCACTACAATTTTATTCTTCTCCAATTAGAGCAGAGTAGGAAGCCCTTCCAACAGACTTGTATCCGAATGGATGCCACATAAACAAGCCCACTCAGAAATATGCGTGTAGCTGTCTCGGCTTGGGCATGGGCTCGTTGTATGCATGTGCGCCACCTCATTTATTGCTCTTCCCACTTTTCAAATATCTATTTTGTGAGCATTCAATGACATGTCCACACACTTAATACTCCAAAATGGGTCGACGTAGCTAGCAAGGACCCCTTATAAATATTAGTCACGTCCCTAAAAAAAGGTAGAGTGGAAGAAAAGCAACACAAAAAACTCTCATACATGCAGAGATACACCATTTCTCTTCCTCCCTAAAGAAGAAAATTAGGATGAGACCCAAGGCACTTCATCTCCGAATCATAGGGTTTGGTCAAACTTGACCATTGAAATTTTAGATCTCTGATCCTTTGTAATTTCTTAGCTAAACTTGGGCCCTAAATTTTGATTGGTTGTTTTTAGCATAAACAGTTTGGCACCCATCGAGAAGCCATAAGTTAAGAGCCTTGTGGGACTACCATTGATTTCCTTCTTCTTTTATTATTAACCATTCAAGTTGTGAAAGGACTATTTCAGCTGAAATGATTGATAATAGACAATTGATAACTGCAAATCCTGATGTAATTCCGGCTGAAATGCGTATCCAAATGAAGGAGGGAACCAACCCACGATCAAGTAAAAATGGGGTACAAACTGGTGAGTTTAAGTCTCCTTTTTCTCAGCAGATCATTCACACTTGTATTCTCCATCACTTCCAAATACTTCAATTAGAGACATATGATAGGAGTACCGACCCAAATGAGCATGTAGACCACTATCATACTGCCATGACACCAATTTGCATATCTCCCCATGACGTGAATTGTAACACCACACTCTCTCTCCAACCAATATTGTCTCCAATTTAGCCACCGCACTTCATACGGTATGGAGTTTTTGGTCAGACTTCCCAAGGGGTCATCTATCCTAGGAATGCTCCCACTGGAGCACGCTTAACCCCAGAGTTCTTCCAACTCTGAAGCCAAATGCTTTGAAAAGGCCTTGGTTGTTAAGAGAGTGCTTACTTTACATTTGAACCATTACCACATGACCCTCTTCCACACCCGGGCGATGTGGGATTGGACACCAATCTCTGCCAGTAAGGTAGCCTGCCAGTGCCCCCTACACCCGCCCACACTTACCCTGGCTCTTGGATCCAATCTCTGCCAGTAAGGTAGCCTGCCAGTGCCCCCCTACACCCGCCCACACTTACCCTGGCTCTGGATCCGGGTTGTCACAATCCACCCCCCTTTGGGGCCCAGCGTCCTCGCTGGCACATTTCCGGCCGGGTACAGGCTCTGATACCATTTGTAACACCACACTCTCTCTCCAACCAATATTGTCTCCAATTTAGCCACCGCACTTCAGACGCTATGAAGTTTTTGGTTAGACTTCCCAAGGGGTCACCCATCCTAGGAATGCTCCCACTGGAGCACGCTTAACCCCAGAGTTCTTCCAACTCTGAAGCCAAACGCTCTGAAAAAGCCTTGGTTGTTAAGAGAGTGCTTACTTTACATTTGAACCATTACCACATGACCCCCTTTCCACACCCAGGCGATGTGGGATTGGACACCAATCTCTGCCAGTAGGTAGCCTGCCAGTGCCTCGCACCCGCCCACACTTACTCTGGCTATGCCAGTAAGGTAGCCTGCCAGTGCCCTTGCACCCGCCCACACTTACTCTAGCTCTAGATCAGGGTCATCACATGAATGGCGCGATGTGCAAAATTTTCCCACTAGCCTTAAAGGATATTGACAAGACCCGCCCCGGAAATCCCTCCAGATTCTCCGAAGAGGCCCCGCCTGAGGAAGATTCCACCAGAACCCTTCAGGGTAGCCGACAGAATTTTCCTCCGAAAAGGGATTTAATAAACAACTAAAACAATAAATAAGACGAAAAGTAAGACAAGATATGCATCGCAACCAATATCAACTAGTAATACTGAAATAAATAATAAAATATTATATGAAGTAGGTGGGAATGACAGAGCCACTAAGAGTGATAGACAGAAAAATAATAATAATACAAATCCAACGATAAACGGAAATAAAGGAAAGAGTCTAATACATAAAAAGAAGCGGTAGCGGAAGTCAAGTACAGATGCGATGCCGGCGGTAGCTCACGAGGACCTGCAGCTAGGACCTAGGGAACAAAGTTAAAACACAAAACGTGAGATATAAAATCTCTGTGAGTGCTCCTAGGTATCTACAAAATATAAGTTCAGTAGTTAAAATTACTTTCACTCAAACCTTACGTCACTCAGTTGAAAGGTTCCTCGTTTTGAAAATCATTTCGCAAAACCCTTAGTTTATCCCAAAATCATTATAACCGGTTTAAGGGGCGAAAACGTAATCTAAAACAATCATTGAAATCACGAATCAATCACTAAAACCTCAAATATAATCTCAACAAGAAATATTTAAATTTATTTGAAAACATGTTTGTATAAAATGACAGGTAGAAACATTTGCTAAATCCAAACCGATATAAACCAAATATCATGGGCTCCAACCCATAAATTCAAAATCGTATGAATCCAAAACCATATCCAAATCCATAAATCAAATCATATCAATCCAAATCATATAAATCAAATCCATATAAATCCAAATCGTATAAATCCAAATTCATAAATCAAATCACATAAATCAATCATATAAATCCAACTCATATAATCCAAATCCATAAATCCAAACCATATAAATCAATCCAGTACCACATCAAAGTATCGTTGCCGTGTGACCCTCAGCGTCCTGACGGCGTCACAGGCGGGGGGAGGGGGGTAAACTCATCACAACGAACCGGCGTCCCAAATCCGTCATGGCAGGATCCTCATCATCTCTCTCCCGACACGTGTCCGCAGCAGAGGATGGCATAATAATAATATAGCGCGCAATAATCCGTACATCTCAGTCATCATACAATACCGTGTGGTACTCCTCAAAATCATGAAACATTTCAAAATCATTTCCGAGATCATCGATCATCGGATTTTATAAAATTTCTCAAATTCCTTTACCTTTAAAAGCATCACAGTAAATTCAACGATTTTTCAAAAACTTCTATTTATAAATTTTTTTCAAAACAATCAAACCTTTAGTTATTAGAAAAAGTTGCCCCAAAACTTTATTAAATTTCACAAAAGCTCAAATCACATTAAATTCACCAAATTTTCCACAAGTTGTAAAATATCCAAAAACTTCAAAATCCATTAAACAATCAATCAAAACACAAATTTCTATTGATTCCAAATAAATAGGAAATTCATCAAATCATAACATCAAACTCATGCAAATATTTAAATCATCAAAAACATATTTAATAATTAAAATTTAATGCATAAGGAAAATTCAATTCAAACATATTTATAGATTTCAAATCAAATATAGCATATATTCCCAAATGATTTAGAAAATAAATGCACTCACTGGTCTGACGCGTGATCCTGCTGGATCTCTGATCCAGCCTTCGAACGTGCACGAAGACCTAAAATAAATTACCAAAACACTCTTTAAATTACCGAAACAACCAACGGCTCAGAGGAGCCCTCTAAGTCTCCAATTACAAGATTAAAACACTAATTACAAGATTGCCCAGCAATTTCAGTAATTATGAAAATACCCCAATATTTTCAAAAATTACAAAAATGTCCCAAATCGGTAAAAATCCCCAAAATACACGGATTTTCCCGTTTCAAATCCGATTTCAGCAAACTTTATACCGAAACGAAATTGAAGATGCAAGGAACGAGAATCTACCTTCAATTTCAGGATTCGTCTTAGCCAATAGTCGGAATTGGTCCCAGAAGATCGAACCTCAGCCGGGATTGGGCATTTTCGAATCCGACCAAAATTAGATCAAATTGAAGGTACAGCAAGCTTGCCCACGACCCTAGGAACGTGTTGGAAAGGGTGGTGAGCACCCACTCGCTAGAAAAGGACGAGATCGGCGGCGGCACGTGGACGGCGCGTGGGGTGGTCACCGGAGTCTGGCCAGCTGCAGATCTGGTAGCTGGCGCGGTCTGAGGCCAGTGGTGGTGGCTGTGTCATGCCACTTGCCGGAGTTCGGAGTACATCGGGGTGGAAAGGTGGCTGTCGCGGTGGTTTTTCTGAAACTTCACGGCCATTTTCCGTCGTGCTCCGGTGGTTTCCTAGGTCAATCTCGGTACCAAAATGTAGATCGTTGCACCAGCTTTCCAACGGTACCAAGCACGCTCCCTAACTCCACCGGAACAGTGAGATCCGGCCGGCCAAAGGTGGTGTTGCGATTGTGTACGGTTGCGCCGGCTCTCGGTTTCGCTGTGATTTTCGGCAATCTGGGTCGTTTCACGGCGAACCACTGGTACGGGGAGGAAGAGGAGGTCGCCGGCTTCGATCTAAGGGTGGTTGTCGGCCAACTCCGGCCACGGTGTGGTAGCTGCCGGCGTGGGAAGGTGGCTCGGCGAAGGGGGAGGGGAGGCGTCGGGGGGGGTGTGCGTGCGTGGAAATTTTCAGAATTTTTAAAGATGCAGACAGGGGCAAAACAGTCATTTCTCACCCATATAAATCAGTCTTTGCCAAATTACCAAAAAGCCCCTCACACTAAAACGATCATAACTTCCTGGTCTTAACTCCGAATCAAACGTATTACTAGTCTACGGACTCGTATCGACAAGCTCTACGCAACGGTATCAAAGTCAAAACTGAAATATAACAACACAAAAAGTCAACTCTGGGGCCCACTTAAGGTCAAACTGGTCAAACTTGAAATTTTTACTATTTTTCACAAAACGGGATATTACAGATATGCTCTGACCTGGTTCAACATACTTAAACCATGAACAGTGGGCTCTTTTTGACGAGCTAGTTCACTTTTTTTATCAGCAATTTGGGTCAAGCTGGAAGATTGAGGGTGAGGTGGATGATCTGTTCGCCATAACTCAAGCATGGAATGAACCATTAAAGGGTTACGTCCAAAGATTCATGAAAGTTCGGGTATAGATCTTCGAATGTGATGATTCGTTGCTTGTTGCCATTTCAAAAAGGACTCCATGTAAACAACTAGTTCGTCCCGAACTAGTTGGAGGCCACTTTCTATGGCAGAGGCACTCTAGCGTGCCAAAGGCTATATCACACTGGAAGAAGATTGGAGAAACCACAAGAAAGAAACAGAAGCCCCGGTCCGACAGAAAGAGCCAATTGCTGAAGTAGAAAAGCTAAAGATTGTCAAACCAATTTTGAACCTAGCCGTCTTCTCCATAGGGGAGATCATTCAAGTCAGGCGGCCAAAAGTAAGATTCGCCCTACGACTAATCTTACCTCTTAATCTCATTGTGGGGCTAGGAGAAGTAGTGAGATTCTTGTAAGGCAAGAATTACGTCACTTGGCCACACCAATGAAGGCTGATCGGCCTAGAAAGAATACCATATTAGCCTGCCAGTGCCCCGCACCCGCCCACACTTACCCTGGCTCTGTCAGTAAAGTAGTCTGCCAGTGCCCTGCAACCATCCACACTTACCCTGGTTCTAGATCCTGGTCGTCACAATCTACCCCCCTTGGGGCCCAGGGTCCTTGCTAGCACATTTCTGGCCGGGTACAGGCTCTAATACCATTTGTAACACCACACTCTCTCTCCAACCAATATTGTCTCCAATTTAGCCACTACACTTTAGACGATATGGAATTTTTAGTCAGACTTCTCAGGGGGTCACCCATTCCAGGANCTAGAAAGAATACCATATTATATTGCGACTTCCACATATATGTGGGCCACACTACCGAAGCTTGTTGAGACCTAAGAAGAGATATTCACAATCTTATCCATAAAAGGGCATTTGAAAGAATTTCAGCACCGACTGATACAAATAGTCACCGATGACCCGTCGACATCCATCGACCAGCCCGCTGTGAATAAAGAAGTCTTTTTTCTTGTCCAATTTGTCCAAAAGGTATAGTCGGTTCATGGGGGATCGACTTGCAAAGGAATAACATTGGCCACTTAGGAATGTTATGCCTGAGAACTGATGTTCCATACGATGAACCTGACTTCCACTTAGGAAGATCCACCAGTCATTTTCACCCACGAAGACTGTAATAGGGTATCATACACGCACCAAGATGCCATGGTCGTAAAGCTAGTCATCATGAATTGTCGAGTTTAACCAATCTTGATCGATGAAGAAAGATCATCAGACATTATTTTTCTTGACTCCTTGAGAAAAATAGGCATCCAAGAGACGAAGGTAGAAGTATTTCATACATCTTTGGTAGGTTTTAACCGACAACAAACCACTAAACTTGCCCGAGTACAGCTATCAGTGACTGCCAATGTCGAAATCAAGCTAGTCGATTTCTTAGTAATTGTAATACCACACTCTCTCTCCAACCAATATTGTCTGCAATTTAGCCACCGCACTTCAGACGGTATGGAGTTTTTTGTCAGACTTCCCAGAGGATCACCCATCCCAGGAATGTTCCCACTGGAAGCCAAACGCTCTGAAAAGGCCTTGGTTGTTAAAAGAGTGCTCACTTTACATTTGAACCATTACTGTTTGAGACCCTTCCACACCCAAGCAATGTGGGATTTGACACTGATCTCTGCTAGTAAGGTAGCCTGCCAGTGCCCCGCACCCGCCCACACTTACCCTGGCTCTGTCAGTAAAGTAGTCTGCCAGTGCCCTGCAACCATCCACACTTACCCTGGTTCTAGATCCTGGTCGTCACAATCTACCCCCCTTGGGGCCCAGGGTCCTTGCTAGCACATTTCTGGCCGGGTACAGGCTCTAATACCATTTGTAACACCACACTCTCTCTCCAACCAATATTGTCTCCAATTTAGCCACTACACTTTAGACGATATGGAATTTTTAGTCAGACTTCTCAGGGGGTCACCCATTCCAGGAATGCTTCCACTGGAGCACGCTTAACTCCATAGTTCTTTCTAACCTTGAAGTCAAACTCTTTGAAAAAGCCTTTGGTTGTTAAGAGAGTGCTCACTTTACATTTAAACCATTACTGTTTGACACCCTTCCACACCCGAGCGATGTGGGATTTGACACTGATCTCTGCCAGTAAGGTAGCCTGCCAGTGCCCCGCACCCGCCCACACTTACCCTGGCTCCAGATCCTGGTCGTGATAGTAATCGACAATCATTCATTGTACAACTTCATTCTCGAGAGACCGTGGGTGCATTCACTGAAAGGGTTGCCATCCTCTTACCACCAAAATATGAAATTCTCAATCAAAGGCGAATTGATGAGATGTTGGGTTAGCAGCGAATGTCATGAAATTGCTACACCGCCACATTTAAAAGAACAAGTACGGATGGATAACAACTACAAAGGCATGACATCATAAATGAATAAGAGGACAAGGGAAGTGTGGAAGAGGTTTAAAAAATTCATAGAAACTCGACTAAGTCAGAGAGAGATGTGGATTAGAACGAAACTCAAGGACGAATAGAAAAGTTTGTTAACCCGATTCGTACGAGAACATCAATCTAGCTTCACGTGGTCGACAGAGGACCTAACATATATTCCCGAAATAGAGATCACTCAATAAGTGAATGCTAATCATGCTTTCCCGCTGGTTAAGCAGAAAAGGAGAAAATGTTCTCCTGAAGCTAATTGGGCCATAATAATGATGTGCATCACCTTCTGAAGGTGGAATAATGAAGATAAGCTAAGTACCAGCAATGGCTAGCCAACCTAGTCATAGTGAAGAATAAGAGTGGAAAGCCTAGGGTATGCGTTGACTTCACCGATTTGAACAAAGCTTACCTGAAAGACTGCATCCCATTCTCTAAAATTGACATGCTGGTCGATGCAACATCTAATCATGAGATGATAAGCTTCTTAAACGCCTTCTTAGGCTACAACTAGATTTGAATGGACTCTGCAGATGAAGAAAAAAACTTTTTTCCATCACCAAATGAGGAATCTACTGCTATAAAGTTATTCCGATCGAACTAAAAAATGCCTAGGCTATGTACCAAAGCCTGATGAACAAGATTGCTGATCAATTGGGAAAAACCATGGAGGTATGCATTGATGATATTCTACTCAAATCGAAAGAATCTCATCAGCATCTTCTACATCTGGAAAACAAATTTCAATTGTGGATCACTTTTGCACGAAATTAATTTCCATGCAAATGCGCTGGCAAATTTAGCATCGGCTTTGCAAACGAACAAACGACAAACTATTGAAGTGGAAAGTGTGCCCAACTTAGTTTTGGATGAAGAGTCACCAGCAATGCACTGTGTTGACCCAGCCACCCCATGTTGGATTGATTTCTATAAGAGCTACATTGAAAATGGGACGCTGCAAGAGGACCAGAAAATTGAAGATAAAGTTACCCAATTCGTGCTTTTCAAAGATGAGCTTTACATGAGATCATTCTCCGGGCTTCTGTGGAAATGTGTTCGCCTAGAAAAGGTAGAGCACGTGCTATGTAAGCTTAATAAAAGTCACTATGAAAATCAGTTAGGTGGACAGTCGCTGGCACACAAAGCCTTGATGTAAAGATACTTCAGCACATACTATTACAAGATATGAATGGAGAAGAAGTACCCTAAATTGGAATGACATCCATTAAAATAGGTACCACCAATAGAAGTAAACATTTTTTTTGTCATTTTAAACCAAAATCCCATTCTTCTGATTAAAACTTGGGGGGATGGGGGGAGGGGGGTAGATGGTTATTACTAGCCACTAGCAAATAATTTGCAAATATTTTACAGTTATGAAAAATATAAATTTAAAGCATAGTTTTAATTAGAAAAATGAAGAAATTTTTCACAAAAATGTCCAGAGAACGCCCTGATCCTATGATCGATTCTCACTAATCCTCACGGTTCATACTCAAAGGTTGTGACTTAATGTTCCCTTAAAAGAATTCAAATGAGGAAAAAATTTATCATTTTCCTCAAAAAATTTGAAGGTCAAAACGAAGAGTTTTCCTTCGCCAACCTGATCTAGGAGCTTTCGTCAAATCTCTTGGACAAAACTCAAATGCATATGATAATCTATATGAGATCTTACTAGAGCAAATAATTGTCTGCTCGATGATTCACTCTAGGCCTTGTCGGGGAAGGATGGGTTTAATCTCACAAGTCCAACGAATCCAATTAAGATTGGATACACACATACCTCACTCTAGGCCTTATTAGACATTTTTACTTTTTTAAAATGAGCAGTCCCTTATTTCTAACAAATGATTGCAGGTTAAAGGGATGAACATACAAATAAAAATGTCTCATTAAAAATAATGAGTGTACATAAACTATAGTAAACAGTTCACAAGGTCTCATGATGAAACAACACCTCGCTCATAAAAGAATCGATCATGTGATTTTTAGTTCAAGGTTGAAATAGAAATTGGAATCTTCCCAATACAGAAGATTGATCAGTGCTAGCGGGCCTGGATTATCCTTATACAACACATGGACCGCGTTCCACTCATACTCGTGTTTATGCAACTAGGGAGTCATAGATTGATCAGGAAAAAAGGCAGAATACACACTACAGTGGATTTACTAAAACCACATAACAGTTCCCTTCATTCCTCTGGGGCCCTGCTGATAGTCTTAGTGGTCAATAAATTTGCCTCTGGTTCTAATTTTTTAAAGTTTGGATCTTTGAGCTCTAAACAGATCAAGGTGTGTATGACTACACCTTCACAATCATCAGAGACTATTGTCAAATAATCCAAATTTGATCTCCGAATAAACATTCCATCATTTTCCACCTATTTGAATTCATACAAGGGTTATTATATTAAAAGTCCCTAAACTATATAGTGTTTTACACTTTTGTCCTAAAACTTTTTTTGCTCACTTTTGATCATCAAACTCATATTCTCGTATCATCGTAAGTCCTTATTGAAGTTTTCGTGCATTTGAACGTTAAAAGGCACATGCGATGCAATTGAGGTCCATTTTAAGAGTAAAATTGTAATTGTAAGAGTTTTATTTTATCACTATAGGTCCCTAAACTATATCGCGATTTACAATTTCGTCGTAAAACTTTTTTTTCACTTTGATTTTCAAACAAATATTTCACTCAGATAAGCTTACACATGAGACTCACGGTGACACCTCTCTCAATCTCACTCTCTCTCCTCCATGAAAGGTTATTCTTTTCCTTTCTTTCTCTATCTCCATGTAACATCCCGTACCAAGAAAATATAGTAAAATTTTCAAGTTTGACCAGTTTGACCGAGAGAGGCTCATGGTTGACTTTTTCTGTGAGCATGTTATGGCTTTGATTGTGGTATCGTTGCGTAGAGCTAGTCGATACGAGTTTGTAGACTAGTAGTACGCTTGATTCTGAGCTAAGACCGAGAAGTTATGTTTCAAAAAGTGTGAGGGGTATTTTGGAAGTTTTACAGGGTTGGGCTTAAAATTACAAAATTGCCCTCATTCCATTTTCTTTAAATTTCTAGAAAAGTCTAGAAATTTCCCCCCAGGAGCCGGACGGTCATGCACAGCACTCACGCACCACCGCGTCCTTTCGTTCCTTCTCCGGCAACGACCATTCTCTGGCTAAACGAGGCCGGAAACTACCTGAATCTTGGAGTCGGAGGCCTCCTCTTTCCAACGATACCGGTGACTACCCGTGGGAACACCCAGATTGCCAGAAATCAAGAGAAATCCAGTCAGCTCCTTATGCGCGATTGCCGAATTTCGGCTAGAGATCGGCCCATCCACCGCCCGAGGAAGGTTGCCCAGGTCCTGCTCCACCTTTCTCCACCGAGCTCTGGCCGTGAATCGCGGTGGATCGCTGGAAATGAAGAGTAGGCCGGCGGACCAGTTTCTCCTCCGGTCGCCGGATCCCGGCGGTTTTCAGTTGCAGGGCCAGTCCTTTCCCCCTCTTTTGGACCTCCTGAGGCTGATTCCGGCATCTGTTCGTCCCAAATCTTGTTCATGTGGACAGTACGAGTGGAGGGTGTTTGCCGCAACTTCCCGGCCATTTTTTGGCCACCACCGGCGGCGGTTAGACGAAGTAAATTCATGGTTGTATTCTACTCTCTTCAGGCTTCGTTTTGATATATAATTCGCATATTATAGTTGCGTATTTGGAATTTACTTAATTTTGAGCTATGTTGTCAATAACTGTTAAAAGAGGAATTGTTGATGATTGGTGATATAAATATGTATGTAAATATGTTTTGGTGATTGCTTTAGAATGAATTGGTATGCTGAGGCTATAAGATTTGATTGGGTGATTGAATTTCGTGGTTATAGATAACGGTTACGGAATATATATATATATTATGTGATTATTTTACTGTGAATTTTAAATAATTGCTTGGGAAATTGTGGATTGAGTTTAGCCGTATTGCTGTTTGACCGTTTGAGAACTAATTTGATTGCGTATGTGGATTTTGGTTTATGAATGATTATGTGGAAATAATTGTTGTGAATCTTGGTTTGTGAATGTTTATATTGATATGATTGTGTGGTTGAGAAGTGCTTGGGCGAGGAATTATGCCGCTAAGCAGGGGTGCTGCAAGCTCGGGCGAGGAATTATGCTGCCAAGCTATGAGTTTTATCTTGCTAAATTTACTTAAAAAGCTTTGACGAGGTTAAAGTGGTTAAGAGATGACAAATGAGAATTATATGTTGAATGTGTTGATATGACTGGCAGTGGCATGTTCGATGCAAATATGCTTTGGGAACTACAGGTAGCTTGATCCCTATTAAAGGGGTATGTAGGCAGCTCAGTTTTATACTGAGTCCAGCTACACTTTACTTAAACAATATATTTGTTTGAGTGTTGAGTTAATTACCGAGGCGTAGTTTTATTTGAATGGGATATGCGTGCTGGTAGAGTGAACACTGTATAGAAATGATTTTCCTTGCAGGTTTGTAATTATTTGTAATTTGGGGATGTTAGAAAAACAGACGAAATGCTAATGCTGCTGAAATTTCTAATAAAATTTCTGACATTAGAAAAAATATGTCGGTCTGTTGGTTCTTATCGTTTTTGATTAACGGCTTGACGGACTTAAACAACTGCTTAATGGCTTAATAGCAATATTAAGTCATGCAGGAAAGATCCAGGTGGGTTGGGTCCTGTCAGTTATATCAACAATGCTCAACGCCAAAATTTTCTCATTCTTCTCCATATGAACAATTTCACAAATGAATTGATAATGAAGGCCAATAACTTTAAGTTCAGCCATACTAGAAAAACCATCACCAACCCCAACTCCACATACATGTCCTATTTGCTTACTAACATTAATACATTTCCCCATCCTCTGAAGAGCCTCTGCGGCTCAAAAATTAACCCGATCATTGATTCCTCATCTTTGTGTTTCCAACTTACATTTCATTTCATTTAACAACTCAGTTCTTATCTCTTGGTACAGCTTCACAACTTCTATGACTTTCTCATGCATTGTCGAAACTTCTTCATCTGAAACGCACAGAATTAAACCTCTCTGGCTACCCCTACATTCTCAACTTCCATATTCTCAACCAGTGGAGAGGAAAGAGCCACTCTTTTGGCATCTTTACTCGAATTGGCACAAGCATTTGGTTGCTTGCGATTCTCTATCATTCTCAAATGAGAGGGGGTAATAGTTCTTGAAGAATTAGGGACAAGGTTTTCACAACCGGCCAGAAATTTTCGCCTCATAGGAAATGCTTCTAACGTCTCAAGATTTGGAAGATTGAATTTTTCCCCATTTTTGTATCTATTTGTCTGTCCATTACTTGAAGTACTTCTTGGTAAAAGTATTCACATACCCAACTTCCACTGCTAAAGTAATTTCTTGATCGAACACTTCAATGTTCGGACTTGGACTTGAACACTTCTAATTGTAACGGATACCAATTTGGCTAACTTTGTTAATACACGAAGGAGAAAACTTACATGAGGGACCACATTCATAAATAAAAGATTATCAACTACAATACGCCCTGAGCAATCATAAAGTATTGCATTACCATCATCATCTATGTCATTCCTCACAGAAATAGCAATTTCTCTTTTCCTTGAGAATTATCATTCATGAGAATATTGCATTTTCTCATTGTTTCACCAGCTTTTGCCCTGCTTACAAATTTTCCAAATCAAATGGTGGTTGCCCCTCAATTCCTATCATTTGAAATTTGTAAACGTCATTACCCAATCTTCCTCGCTCTTTTCACAAACCATCCACATACCAACATCATCATCATTATAAACTCAATGTTCCGTATCATCCAATCCCCACATATACAATTCCATCAATAAAAGCATCAACTAAGTCAATAATTATAAGAACATGCTTGCCTTACCAAAGTTAAGTCCATTAACTTTCTAAATATAAAAACAAGAGAATGTATATATGAACATACATATGACAAACAGGATTAGTACGGCTTCCAAATATAATTAAGCTACATACTCCCGTCTCTCTTTGAAAAGTTTCCCATTTTGATAAATAATTTCGCAAAACCCTAAGCTTTATTCTCAAAAATCATTAAATCATTTTAACACGATTTAGGGGCGAAAACATAATTTTTCCAATATCACTTAAAATCACATGATACTCACCAGAACCATAAAAGAAATTCTGTAAAATATTTAAATTCATTTTATCAAATAAATTCCCATGAAAAGCCAGATAGACAACCCGTGAAATCAAATGCCATCGGCTACAACTCGTGAATTCAAAACCAATATAAAACCATAAATCATATATCAAAATCGGTACCATAAAATGTCATATAGATGGGTCACAACTCGGAAAATCAAATACTTGGGCCATAGCCCATAATTTCAAAAACCATCAATCTAAAACCATAAATCATATATCATATATCAAACTAGTACCATACTCTAGTATCATGCCGTGTGACCCTCAGCATCATGATAGCGTCACAGGCGGGGGGAGGGGGAATAACTCATCACAACGAACTGGCGCCCCAAATCCGTCATGGCAGGATCCTCATCATCTCTCTCCCGACACGTGTCCGCAGTAGAGGATGCCATAATATAATAATAATAATAATAATATAATATCATAATAGTATGCCGTGTGCCCATCAGCGTCTTGACGGCGCCACAGGCGGGGGAAGGGGGAATAACTCATCACAACGAACCGGCGTCCCAAATCCGTCATGGCAGGATCCTCATTATCTCTCTCCCAACACGTGTCCGCAGTAGAGGATGACATAATATAATAATAATAATATAATATCATAATAGTATGTCGTGTGCCCATCAGCGTCCTGACGGCGCCACAGGCGAGGGAAGGGGGAATAACTCATCACAAGGAACCGGCGTCCCAAGTCCGTCATGGCAGGATCCTCATTATCTCTCTCCCAACACGTGTCCGCAGTAGAGGATGACATAATATAATAATAATAATAATATAATATCATAATAGTATGTCGTGTGCCCATCAGCGTCCTGACGGCGCCACAGGCGAGGGAAGGGGGAATAACTCATCACAACGTACCGGCGTCCCGAATACGTCATGGCAGGATCCTCATCATCTCTCTCTCGACACGTGTACACAGTAGAGGATGACATAATAACACAATAGCGCGCATAATAATCATACATCTCAATCAACATCTCAATACTGTGTGGTACTCCTCAAAATCATGGTATATTTCAAAAATCATTTCCGAGATAACTAGTTAGTTTACTTTACAGTTATTGACAACCATACAACTAGAAAAAAGAATAGAGAGTTCACTGTTTTATTAAGCACTCAAATTGGCATCTCCAATTTCCATCAGTCATGAAGGCAAATAAACAGAAAAATGTGATCTAATAAAAGGGAAATGTGAACAAGATCCATGCTATTACAGTCACAGTGTCTCTTAAGTAGGCAAGTGGTAGTATTATACTCTAGCTACACACATGTTTGGTAAAAATAGAAACAAACATAATAGCAAAAAGAAGCTTGTATCATGAGAAAAATAGAAACAAAAACAAGCTTGTATCATCGGATTCATAAAATTTCTCAAATTCATTTACCTTTAAAAGTATCGCAGTAAATTCAACGATTTTCCAAAATCTTCTATTTTAGAAAAACTTCCAAAAACAATCAAATGTTTCAGTATTTAGAAAAACTTGCCCTAACTTTAATAAATTTCACAAAAGCCAAAATTCCTTTAAAATCACCAAATTTCCACAAAATTGTAAAATATCCGAAAATTTTCAAAATTCGCTAAACAACCAATTAAAACACAAATTTCATATTTATTCCAAATAAATATGAAATCCATCAAATCATAGAATCAAACTCATGCAAATATTTAAATCATCATAAAACATATTTAATAATTAAAATTTAATGCATAAAGAAAATTCAATCCAAACAAATTAGTAGAAATGAAATCAAATATATCATATATTCCCAAAATGATTTAGAAAATAAATGCACTCACCATTAAAATATCAAAACATCAAAAGATACAATTCATATAAAAAAAAATATTCTCTCTTATAAACCATGGCTCTGAGCCAACCACACAAAAAAGTCACATATGTAAGGTGGCTCAATCAAATTCCAACAAAACTATATGCATATGTGAAACTAACCCGCTTAACATGTAAAATTAATAACCAAATTTTCCAAGGTGATACTTAAACTCTCCCAAGTGAGATCTACAACCTGGCTCTAATACCAATCTGACAGGACCCAACCCACCTGGATCCTGCCTGCATGACTTAATATTGCTATTAAGCCATTAAGAAGTCGTTTAAGTTCGTCAAGTCGTTAATCAAAAACGATAAGAACCAACAGACCGAAAGATTTTTTCTAATGCCATAAATTTTATTAGAAATTTCAGCAGCATTTCGTCTATTTTTCTAACATCCCCAAAATACAAATAATTACAAACTTGCAAGGAAAATCATTTCTATACAGTGTTCACACTATCAGCACGCATATCCCAATCAAATAAAACTACGCCTTGGTAATTAACTCAACACTCAAACAAATATATTGTTTAAGTAAAGTGTAGATGGACTCAGTGTAAAACTAAGCTGCCTACATACCCCTTTAACATGGATCAAGCTACCTGTAGTTCCCAAAGCATATTTGCATTGAACATGCCACTGTCAGTCATATCAACACATTCAACATATAATTCTCATTTGTCATCTCTTAACCACTTTTAACCTTGTCAAAGCTTTTTAAGTAAAATTAGCAAGATAAAACTCATAGCTTGGCAGCTAATTCCTCGCCCAAGCTTGCAGCACCCTTCCTTGGTGGCATAATTCCTCGCCCAAACAGTTCTCAACCACACAATCATATCAATATAATTTTTTTTGATCAATTTTTTTTCTTGTATCTGCAAATGAAGATAGAGAAAGAAAGGAAAAGAATAACCTTGCATGGAGGAGAGATAGTGAGATTGAGAGGTGTCAGCGTGAGCCTCATGTGTAAGCTTATTTGAGTGAAATATTTATTTGAAAATCAAAGTGTTGAAAAAAAGTTTTAGGACGAAAGTGTAAATCGTGATATAGTTTAGGGACCATAGTGATAAAAAAAACTCTTAAAATTACAATTTTACCCCTTAAAATTTACCTCACTTGCATTGCACGTGTCTTTTAACAGTTCAAATGGACAGAAACATAAAAAAGGACTTACGGTGATACATAAATATGAGTTTGAGGATCAAAGTGAGAAAAAAAAATTTAGGGCAAAAGTGTAAAATACGATATAGTTTAGGGCTTTCAGTGATAATAACCCTTTATACAAACAAGGACATCTTACCAAAAAAGTGGAACAAAAAAAATATGGGTAAACAAAGTGTTAAATAAGGTACATATGCCTTTGCTCAAAAGGTAGAAAGAAAAATGTAATTTTTTGTGAGGACGTTACAATCCCCAAAAAGAGAAAAAGACAACAACACAACAAAAAAAAAGAAAGAAAATATATTGGCCTGGTCACAACGAAAGGATAGTCTTAGCCTCTGACCCACCAACCTGGTTAATGTGACAAGGATTAGGATATCCATTGGCGGGGGCTCCGAGACATTCTCTAGGGCAGGATCATCAGGCTACTATTCTTGGGTAGGAACGACGATCTGTTGCTGAGTTGGGTGGATTGGTTGCTGATGAGCATGAATGATAGGTTGCTACTTAGCAAAGGACCCTGGCTACTGTTGTTGAGTAGGAGCAAGAGGCTCTCATTGGATAAAGGATGCAGGTCGTTTTAGGGTCCTAATCTCTTGACTGGGATGAATACTCTCCGGCGTCGGCTCCTTGACTTGTTCCTCCAGGGCACTTTTGACATCAAAATAATAGTTATTGACCTCTTTCCACCCCTACTGAAAAGAACTCTCTGCAGTATGTCATTTTCCAGCTGTACATCATGCATAAGGCTCTTGGTATGCTCGTGCTTAAGTTTGGTCATATCCAGATTTGAAAGAACCTTTTTACGATCGATGATAGCACGCTCTTTAACAATGTTGACCTCATTCATCCTCCTCCACGTTAGATGCCAGCATGGGGACCTTGGACTCCATTGTCTTCCACTGCAGTTGTGCCTCCCCAGCTCTTTGCTCAGCTAGTGGAAGCATGGCTTAGGTCATCTCTAGATCATCCAACAACATTTGATGATTGGCCACAAACTAGTCCAGTGTGATCTCGCTGTGAAGTTGTTGTAAAAAAAGACAGCCTTGATTACCTGCAGAAAGGAAATGTTGTGGGCTAAACTTGCAAAGAGAAAAGAGACAAAAATTCAAATACTTAGGTATGGAATCTTACCTTATTAGAATCCTGAACCATCCTAGGAAAGACATCTGTCTTGGGTGCATTGTCCATCCTGGCAAAGTCTCGAGGTCTCACTTGCCATCCTTGTCGGCTGAAAGAGAAGACTGCTGCTCCAAGTCAAAGACCAAGGGGTGCCTTCCCGGTCCTGAGCAACGGGGAGGATTGCATCACAATCCCCATTGTCCACTATTTGGCATTTTCTTTGGTAGGCCTTCTCATTAGCCACATTTTTTTACCAAACAACTAAAGAAAGTTATTAGTAAGTAAGACCATCTCCAAGACCTGGTAGTGCAGCTCCCCATGTTGAACCTTGAGTCTTGGGAGCTAACCTTCCTCCAGCCGGCACCTTGGATTTCTAGCCCCTGCGTCCATCGAGGTTGCAACTATGACCTTGGTAGAACTTATCCTATTCCATCATCTGCTTGCATTTATGTTCCAAATGATTTTCTGTTGACAAATGGACAAAATGCTAATAAAGATAGCCTTCAATAAAGAAACAAACTAATCATATGGGCAACTGTACAATCATTCTTTTGTCGGATATTGTCCGCTCAGAAGAATGCCTAGATGAAACTGAGATCCCTCATTCTTCTTCTACCTTTCGTCTGTCCCCCTTCATTTGATGGGTACTAGGAGTGGACGAAATAGGTTCAGGATCCCTTATTAGGGATTGTATATCTGTCCTTTTCTTTAATAAAAGGGCATGCATGTGGCTTTTCTGAATCTTTTCCGTCAATTGGCTATCTGCTCATCAATGACCACTGCAAGTAACAAGAAGATCAGTTTCAAACCGTGGATTATTTTAGGAAATATCTAAAGCAGGAATGAAAAACTTACACATATTTTCCCACATATGGCTAATAATGCCATCAACACCACCAGCCCAGGCCCCGGACATGAAAAAGCACATGTACTTCCAATTTTTCAACCTAGAAGGCAAGTCGGTAAAGAGAACTCTGTTCTGCCTAGAACAATATATGTACACCACCCTATGTAGGACTTATGCAATTTGAAATAATAAAAGTTGTAAAAAAGGATCTTTGTAACGATCAATCCTCAACTTCTTACATAAAGAAATTAAGCCGACTATGTGTCTAGGCTTTAGACATAAGCTGTGTGGGACACAATTTATTGCGTTGAAAATATGCACAATAAAGGGGTCCAAAGGAAGCCTAACACCAATTGGCAGAAATTTCTTGTAAAAATATAGCCACCACTCCTTCACAATGTAGGCCTTGGTGAATGACCTAGGCTTCTTCATCCTAACACTATCTGGGCTGTGATATTTCTGGCAAAATTCTATAAGTATCCCAGAATTCATTGCAAAATGTATTTTCCATACTCCATTGGTATTACCAATTCCAGTAAGATAAAGACTAGACTATCCAAAGCCTTAGCAGCCACGAATCCCCTAGGAATTGGGCATGCTTTGTCGGCAAACAATGAAATATCAACCTCCATCAAAATGGTGGTTTTGTCCTTAACCATGTTAGAAATTTAGGCAATATGATCCCCTGGGTTTTCCATTTCTTTTTTTCCAAATGAGGAATCAAAGTTTTGTTGTGAAACAAGAAAAATGGGAGACACTTGCAATTCTAAACCTAAAAAATTAAAAGATCATAATTGGTTCGGTGATATTGAAGCTCCAAAAGTTACATCAGTAGCACCGCTCAAGATAGGCAAATTGTAGACAAAGATGATGTGAATGCGAAGTCGAGGGTTCTAATGAAAACCCTAAGTAAAGGATCAACAGTTACCAAAATGACAGCTCAAAAGACCTGATACACTCATACACATTTTAAACAGGCTGAGCATTAATTGCTGCTGACGTCGCCCTTGCAAATAGGCATGGCTTTTGAAAACCTCACGTCCAATCAACAGAGCAGCTATTTGGATGCCTAGAGAAAAACTACCAAAGCAATGATGCATTAACACTTCATATTTATGAAGCTACATGGTCATTAAATGAACAAGAACCGCTTGACTTACCTAGAATACCAAGCCAAACAGCGATTTGACTCGTCAAACAACTATTCAGCTCGCCATGTCAAAACATATCATCTCCGATCGGAATACTCTTCACCTAGACATATGATGTTTTTCTCTACCATAATTGAGTTACAAGGCTTGTCAATTAAAGGCACACACACTTCAGTCAAGCCCACATGAACTGGGAAAGCGGAAGGTTAAGTCCAAAATTCCAAGCAAATCATTGGTAAATCATATTAAATCATTAATAGAATATTTTACAAGAGGCAGCCAACCAAACTGACACCTAATAACTCCAATTGGAGTAAAGAATTACAAAAGCCAATGATCAGGCTCTCAAAAACAAAAATCCAGGGAGAATAAGCACCCAGACTCAGGTGATTGAAAGGCCACCATGAGGACATGGCGGCCTACAGCGGAATGACGGATACTGGCTAAAGCATTTTCTCTAGTATGAGTCACCCATGCATTCATCTTATCCTTTGGCTCCATTTCATTATTAGTAATACAGCTCTCGAGATTCGAGAACTCGTCACCTAAACCTTCACCATTGTCGGCGTCAACCTCTTCATCGTCATCAAAGATGACAATCACCTTCATCATCTCCTTTGTCCTTCTCTAAGTACTCATATGAAGGACGGGGTCTCTAGTATTGAAATTTAAATCTATTGTTAATCAAATTAAGAAAAGTAAAAGAAGATTGTCTGTTTGTTTGATTGATGTTGTGTAGCAAAGAAAGAATTAAATTGAAAGCAATTGTAAAAGCAAGACAAGGCAGCGAAAGTAATTAATAAAGATCTCAAAGGTTTGATGAAACAAGGATTATGACTTCACCACTATTATTTCTATTTAGTCTTAATGCATGATAAATTCATAAGGTTAACCTCTCTTTGACCAAAAGTAATTAGAAGTTGATTCCTCAATGCATTATAGTTTAGCAAGCACAAGGAATTTAATTATCCATAATCTAAACACTGAAATTTAAGCCCTAAGACATGCAAACCCAATAAGCTCTTGTCAAAGTTGTCACTAAGGCATGCAATATTCTTATTCCCATGTATTACATTGTACTTCATTGGTTGAGTGAAGCCATCTGTAACCTAAACTCATGAAAATAAAAAAAATGTATAACATTAGTAGCAGCACCAAGGTCACATAAAGCATTAGAAAATTCAAAACTTTTAATAGTGCAATGAAAAGTAAATTTTCCAGGATCTTCATGGTCAGGCATATCCACCTCTTTACTATCTTCACCAATGTCATTAAAATCTATGATCTCCTTAGCACATTCTTCAATTGCCTTATCCATGTCCATGGCATCTTTCTTCACTACTTCAGCCACCACCTCCCTAAGCGTTCATAATTTTTCCTCTTTTTCCAAGGCCATTTCTCTTTTTACTATCCTTTTTCCTTCTACTTCTTCATTGTAAGTCCAGCTATCTTCTTTTGGATCTTCTTCCTCCATCCATTCTTCAATTTTGGCCACCTTTTAAAAAATTGCTTGACTTTTCTACTCTTTGGCCGAATCCTCCATATCACTCTCCTTCAAATTAATGATCTCCTCTTTGAATGGAATTCTCTTATCTTGAGCACGTTGATACTCTTTTGTAACAAGGGGCACATCCAACCTTTTTCCACTCCTTCACTCAGCCACTTGGACATCCTCGTATGGATTGATTTCAATTTGACTCGGAATAGTGCCTATTGGTCTTTGAATAGCTTGAGTGAGTTGCCTTATTTGCATCCCTAGTCCTTTTATTAATGCCTTTGTTTCATGCATTAAAGCAATATAAGTCTCATTCATTTTTATCATAGATTGCTCATGTAAAGATATAGTAATAGGAGAAGAATTGTAAGATTGAGATTAAGGTTGAGAAGTTTTTTGGAAATTTGAGGACTGGAATTGATTATGTTGTTGAGATGAAATTTGANAAACAAAAACCTATATATATATATATTTTCAATTTCTGTACACCCTAAAATCAAGCAGATTAACATGATATCCTTAACTACAAGAATTAGTGGGTATTGTACTAATTAACTAAAACCACACAAAAATCAATGGGAGTTAGGTTTTAGGTACAATAATTGTGACCTTTTCTATCAAAGGAGGCTGACATGGACAAGCCATTGCTATGAACTTTGGGACATCATCCCCGGGCATCACGACTGGTATGCTCTGCCTCTGATTTTGCTTTGGCATCTGCGTAATTAATCAAGTAGAAACCAATTAGGCACACAATTTCATTTAATATATATATATATATATTTAATAAATAGGCACACAAAACTTTATCAAACCCAACAGGTAAAATATGAATTTACAGTCCTGACAATTTTTTTATCAGATAGTCACTACAATTTTTAGTAACAAATCTGAAACTGTATTAACTATATATATAATACACCTGCTACAAATTAATAGCGTGAATGCTGAAGTAAATTACAAATGATGTTCGAAATATAACTGATAAAAAATTCAGTTACGGGCGATGGTCACCATAATTTTATCGCTGATTGTAGAAAATTTGTAGTACAGTATCTTATTGAATTATATATCTTACACAAGAATAAGAAGAAGAAATAAATCTTGGGAAAATAAGAAGGTTTTGAGAGAGAGAGAGAGATATATATATATATATATACCGTAGCTGAAGGAGCAGGCTTTTGAGGTGAATCATGAAGAAAATCAGCATGAAAATTGGTGTGGTCTTGAAGAGTAGAAGATTGGAAGAGAGATCGAATCTTATCCCAGTGAAGAAAACAGAGGAAAAAGGCAGTGAAAGAGAACAGCATGAGCAGAAGAAGAGCTAAACCCACTGGGAAAGCTACGATAGGCCGATTTGGTGGTGATAATTCCTCCTCCATTGATTATGAGGATGACCCAAATACAACCTTGAAAGCATCTAAATGCCGCTTATAAAATTGTTCTGCACCTCTCTAGCTTTTATTTTTCATTATATATACACAGTCACTCTCATATCATAGTTTTAGCATCTCTTTATTATTGTTATTATTTTAATTAAAGGTTAGAAGAGTTTAGATTTAAAAATTAATTAATAGTTTAATATGTATTTAGTGATATATTAAAATGTTATTTAGAAAAATAAACTATATAGAAATCTGTGATTCATAAATACATTTTTAAATATTATATTTTAAAACGATTCAATTGTTGATAAATAAAATTTTGACCATAAAAACTGTCACACATAGGTTGATGTGAGCTTAGTTGTATATATACAAATATATATAAACATTAACTTTGTTGTCAGCATCAACCTTATAATATAATTATATTATACCAAAAATTTTAATCACAACCATTAGATTTGTTTAATTGGATTGGACTTATATTTTAAAATTAAAACATTAATAGCTGATTTTTTTAGATATTTGGTATATCTTACTAAATTTGACTTGATAAAAAACTGATTATATATATAAATATGAGAACTATTCTCTCGTGAATTAATCTCCATTGGGGGCGTTGTGGTCATTACAAAAAAGTATATGGATGACAATTTAATTAATGATTTAAAATTAAAAACTTAGTTTAGGATAAGGGACAACTCTAGATACTCAATTTTGGTTTCGTTTTTGGTTTTTAGTTAGTTTTTTTTTTAAATAATAATAAAAACAACTATTTTGGTTTTTGTTTTCTTATGAAAAAATAACCATTTTTGTTCATTTGTTTTGTTTGTTTTAAAACTTTAAAAATGAAATATACAAATTCATATCTGAATAATGTCGAACAACAAATTTTAGCCATCTAGGGATCTCAGGTCTTGGCACACCTAGTTGGTCTCGTGTTCTAGTGCTTCGATTAATGTCGAACATCGAATATTAGCCATCTAGAATCCGAAGTCCTGGTGCACCTGATTGTTTTGGGTCTCGATGCCATTCGAGAGGTTTGGGGTTCTAGCTCATTCCAGGTGTTTTGGGGTCCCAACCCCGTTTTGGCAAGTCCTAGTCCTCAGCTCCGTACAAGGTAGTTCAGTTTGAGTGAATCGGGTCCTAATGTCGTTAAGACAGTCTGGGTTCCTAGCCTTGTTTGGGAAAACCTGAGTCCTAGCAAAATTTGGAGTCCCAACCCAATTAGTGCAAACTTGAATCCTAACCCCGTCCAAGTACTCCCGGGTCTTGATCCCGTTTGGGTAGTCTAGGGTGTAACGACGCACTCGTCAATAGGGCCTCTCCTTAAAGTTCGAGCAAAGTTTTTTTTGGTGTCCTAAGGACAAATTTATATATCATATTAGGGAATACTTTATGATTAATGTCAGACGTTAACTTTTGTGGTACCCCGAAACTTAGGATTAATGGACCATGTCCCTATGGGACCCACATGCACGTGTTTGGTCAATGCATCCAGAAGCCTGCTCACCTCTTTGGCCCATAGACTATCTCGGCCGAGATATGACTTTTGATACCATTTGTAACGACCTACTTGCTGATTGGACTTTTTTCAAAAATACTAGTCAAGTTACTTTTTAAGTTCCTAAGTTCATCCTTATATACCACACTAGGGCATACTGATGACTAATGTGGAACTTTTAACTTTGGTATTTTGGACTAATCCCAGTCAATCCAGAAAGCTTGCCCAACCCTTTGGCATATAAAATATTCCAGAATAGCAATAGCTTTTATATCATTTGTAACGACCAACTACTAGCCTATATAGTCTCTCACAAAATTGTTAGCCAAGTTGTTTATGTGGTCCTAAATTCACACTTATACACCACACTTAGGCATAATTTATAGTCATTATATAACTTTAACATTGGTGGTTCCCCTAAACTTGGGGTTCTACACAGGGTCTTGGCCTTGACAGGTGAACTCAGGTTTTGGTATCATTTGAGTGATTTGGGATCCCAATCTTGTTTGGGTAGTTTCGGGTCCCAATCTTGTTCGGGCGGTCAAGGGTCTCGGCTTCATCTGTCTACGCCGTCAAAGACAAAAAAGTAAAAAATAAAAATGAAAACTAAAAATGAAAAAAAAAAATTTTTTTACGCTTTTAAATTTTGGAAAGAAAATTGAAAATATTTTTATTTAAAAAAAATAAAAATGGTTAGCAAATACATTTTTATTTTTTGTTTTAAAAAATAAAAAATAAAATAAATGTGCTACCAAATGTGTTACACCGTATTATTTGTCAGTTGTCTTTATGTTTTTTATTATAAACTGGAAAAAAGAAGTTTTCAAAACATGCAACAATGTTTTTATTAAAATTATGCTGAATAGTATTGATGTTTTATTTCTAGTGAACTTGTTCAAATTTTTATTTTTATATATATTTTACCAAGAACAGAAACTTCACAATATTTAGGACAACATTTATGATATATATATATATACAGTGATGCTCTAATACGGGAATTCTGAATTTTACTAAAGTATGAAAATTTAATCCTGTCTATTCAATTTTACCAACGATTTAGATTAAATTTAAACTTTAAAATACCCACTTGCTGACCCTGTGCAATTGCTTTCGGCACTCACACCCAATGAAATTGATATGCAAAGCGACCACAAGGGCCGCAAAAAGAGGCATAAATTTGCACCGTTTCCTTTTGCTCATCATAAAAATCCATTAAAGATGGGTATACCCATCGCTCAATCTTTTTTTTTAACAAAAAATTCTGAATCTCTTCCTACATCAATAAGTCTCGTGGTCAATTGATTTTGGATTTTGGGTATATGGATGAGAAGTAAATATTCATAAATTCAAAGCCTGGAATGAATGATTTAGAATATTCAATTTGATTTAGAAGGATCATTCGCCAATGCCCATGAATATACAGAATATTTGGGAAACGGAAAAAAAGAAGAGAAAGCGTCCGAGTTAAACGGGATAGATATGTGAGTGTTCTAAAGTTAAAAATTTAATCTAAACCGTTGATAAAATTTAATAAACATAATTAAATTTCCAGACTTTAGTAAAAACAAAGAATCCTTTATTAAAGCATCGCTATATATATATATATATATGTACATTTATGTGGATAGAGATATCTGAATGGGTTGCGTTGGAAGGGTATTATTTTTTATTTTTTTGGTAAATAAGGGTATTATTATTTTTTTTTATGAAGCGTTGGCAGGGTATTATTAGAAGGCAGTACTCCTTCCTACTTTATGTTTGGTACGGAAAATAACTCATCGGCAAATTGTTGAGTGCTATCATGAGATGTTGCACTCATTATTTGAAATTCTTCTTTTAAAAAACAAGGCCCACGGTTCCAAGAAGAGGCCAGCTAGGTTTGCAAAGCAATTATTATTATATATTACACGTTTCTTGAAAGGTACTTTATATTAGAACAAATATATATATGATGTACGATCAATATAATTTTGGATTCTTTCGTAAATCGACAAAAGAAAAAAAAAATTGTATACGTTCACAAAGTTAATTGGCTAATTATTATGAATTATATAAGTTTATCCAAAACTATATATCATGGAGAAGAATTATTGATTTTCTTGAAATTTGTCGAAGCCTTTTTTATTCTAACCAAGTTATTAAAGATCGATAATATATATATATATATATATGTGTGTGTGTATATGTACGTACTCTCATGTTTCTTGATAAATACATCTCTTTTTTTCTTTGGGGATATGGAAAGTTAATTTCCTATATTTATTTTTTAACATTGCCTATAGCTTTTTGATGTTAAATTTTAATAGTTTTCAAAATGATGCATAATATACATAACTTTATTCACTAAAACAGTAAGATGAAAACTTATTCAATAAATAAACACGTTCATTTTAGACTCCTCCCTCGCAAAAATATGAAACTCACATGGATTTCACATGTATTACACTACTATAGAAATAAATTATTTACGACGATTTTATTTTTATATAGACGACGGTTAACAAAGAAAACTGATGTTGATACACTAATACGACGGGCCATCGTATAAAAAAATAATCAACGACGGTTATAAACAAAACTGTCGTCTATAATTTAATCAAAGAAGATAGTTTATAAAGAAACCGTTGTCTATAAATACCTAAGACACGTGGCATCCACGTTGCTGCCACGTGTCTCTTTGTAGAGAATAGACAATGGTTCCTTTTAAGAACTGTCGTCTTTATCTAGGTAAAAACAAAACCGTCGTTTTTACCCCACCAAAAAAAAAAAAAAAAACTGACGGATCTGGCATTGGACCCGTCGTCTTTATCAAAACAGCATTGTTTTGTAGTTGTATTATTTGGGTAAAAACAACGGTTTTAGCTTAGAACCGTCGTTTTTAACTCTGTGTTTTGTTTTTTACACGCATTTTTCTCTCTCATTTTCCCTCACTTCTTTAGAAATCCTAAAGCACCCGCCCTCACTTCTTTAGAAATCCTAAAGCACCCGCCGTTGTTTGCTAATCTTTTACATTGTGGTCGCAATTTCCTCATCTTCTCCATTGTGGTCGTTGTTTCTCATCTTCTCCATTGTGGTCGGATTACTTCTGCATTTTACAAAAAAGTTTAAGGTTAGTACTCGGCAATCTATTTAAATTATTTTTAACAAATTGTGAATGCATTATTCGGTGAAAATGTTTGAATCCGTGCATTGAAAAGTTTGAATATTGAATATAATGCATTATTTTGTTTGAATATTGAATGTAGTTGTTAAGTTGGTTGTTAATTTGTATATTGTGTATATAATCAAAAATTGTATAAATTATTCGGTGATATATATGAAATCCGATGATATGTATTAAACTCGATGATATATATGAACTACCCGTGCATATATTGTGTGAAAAATTGTATATGAGAGTTTTGGTTTAATTAGTAATTTTGTATAAGAGTTTTGTAATTAGAATATATTTAATATAATTTTGTTTAAATTTATTTTAAAGCCGCTAAAAAAAAAAAAACATAGACGACAGTTCCAATTTTAAACCGTTGTCTATATATTTTCTCCGTTGACATTCACGTGGCTTCAGTATGATTTTAAATGTCGGTTTTGAACCGTCGTCGATGTTTTATGACTATCAGACGCCTTATTAAACGACGGTTTTGTATCCATCGTGTAAATACTTACGATGTCGATTTTTCACCGTCGTTTTTGACCATATTTTCTAGTAGTGTTAGTGAGAAAGATGAAGGGAAAACAAGAGAGAGGATGTTTCACGAACTTTGCCAGACAGTGCATCATTAAATTGTTAAGGTTACTGGAAATGAATAAATTCATCAAAATGGAAATTGGATGGTGAAAGGAATAGTAATTGAGGCGATGCGTAAGGCTTCAAAACGGTTAGGTCTAAGCTTTTAATTTTATAATTAATATTTTAAAAATATATAAAAATAAATAAATTATTATTAAAGTTCAAAGTTTATTTATTTATTTATTTACATAAGTTTATTAGAATTCAAAATTAACAATAGAAAATTAATTTTATGTCTTTTATTATATGTAAGTTAGAGGAATCAATCTGATTCCATTATTTTTCTAAATGAATAAATAATCTAAAATGTAAAACTCAATTAATTATTATTTATATTAAAGTTACAACTCATTTGGAAGTTGGAGACATGCTAGGATTTTTTTATTATATAAACATATTTATGCCTCTCATTTGAATGCTAATTATCTATATCCCATTTGACTCTCTAGTCAAAGGGAAGTGCTTAGGTTTATCACTTGACCTTTAATCTGCATTCTATCATATCTCGATGCCTTTGACTAACACTTTGAAGGGCCTTGTGTCTATGCTTCCAAATCTGCTGGAAGCCGGTGGTTGTAGGAAAAAAATTCATTGGTACGGTATAAAATATACGTCTTTTCGACTAGAAATGGAACTTGTATGATGAATTCTGTAAATGAATGTGAAAATGATATTTTATATGTTAGTCGCACTAAAATTTTTTTATTAGCTAGGATTTTTTTGAGACGACTAAGGTCATATTCGGTATAGTTTGTTTTTTTATTTTTATTTTTCTGTTTTTGTAGTAGAAAAGTTTTTTTAAAAAAATCATTCTTTATTGATTTTGGTTAAAAAAGTTTTTGAAAGCTTTAAATAGTTTTAAAAAATCATTTAAACACTCTCAACTTGTAAATTTTAAAAGTTGCGTTTGAATTTTTAAAATCTTTGCAAATTATAACCTAAGTTGTTTTGTTTTGTTAGCGCAATGCAAGTTAGAGTAGGTTTTTGGGGACTTTTCCGTCTGTTAAAGCGTAATTTTTTTTACATTTAATGCGTAAAAAGCGGATTAGGCGTCCTCAAGTGTATGCTTCTCAACTTGATGCTTAAGCCGTTTATTTTCCAACGCCTCGGGGCTTTTTAAACAGCGCCTATATTAGGCGTGCTCCTGAGCGAGCTTGAAGGCGTTTTTGAGATTCAAAATACTTGACTTGCACGTTAAATTGGGGAATACTTATCTCCCAATTTTTTGCCCAAGCCTATTATATATGTATGGCCGACATTAATAAAAAAGAGAAGACTCTGGATAGATTATACCAACATATAATTATTACTTATTTTATTTTTTGGACGGGTAGAAATGATGCTTCAAGGAATTAGTTATCATTAGAAACTATATAATAATCACTGATACATATAAATAAATATATATAGATATTCTAAAACAATTTTTTATTTTATTTTGTTAAAATAAAAATTATTACTAATAATATATTATTAGTGACAAATTTAAATTTTTTTCATTATTGATAGTTTATTTTTAATAATAAAATTTTTAGATTTGTCATTAAAAATATATTTTTAAAAATTATTTTTATTTCATTAAAATAATTTTTTTAAAAATACTATATTTATATTGTCCACTCGATGGCATCCAAAATTTGCTCCAACTTTTACTGTATATTTATATTTTTATGCTTATTTGCCCCCACCAATACCATATTGAAATTAATATTCTTGCACTCATTTGGTCATATTGGTGTGCATGCACATAGACGGTGGACCTCTTAAGTATTTTATCACTTTGGCGTGGATAAGTTTTTTCCCCGTTTAATCATGTGTTAAGCAGGGGTGCTTATAAAGAGTTTAGTAAGAGTGCAGCCACAAATTAAGAAGATATTTTACATTTTAACATTGGTTACTAAAGCGTAGAAGGGGTGGCAATTGGTGGAGTTTGTGTTAATTTATTATTTAAAACGTATTAAATAGGTTGACCATTCTAACCTATTTAAATAAATATTATTATTATTTATATTATTTTAATAATTTTTATATTATAATATATTAAAATATATATATTTATTATTATTTTAATATTTTAATATTAATTTAATTTATTCGTGTCACTTTTGAACTATATGGATCAATTTGAATAAATCGTTTTTAAATCGTATTTTATATTATTATTTAAATTGATATCGTGTAGTCATAAGATGTTGAACTTCCAATTGGATTAAAAAAGATAACTTTTTTTGACACAATGGCAAATCAAAGAATGAACAAAATATACTTCGATATGTCTCATTGCAATATTAGTTAAATAAAATGTCAAATCATATTATTGGTGTATCAAGACCAAGTAAGTAAGTTAAGCGGATATGTTATGTCCATATAAATTTTATCATTCTCCACTTAAATGAAATAATCATAATATAAATAATACTCATTTATCACATAATCTTTTATATCAAATATAACTATTTCAGTTAAACATACAGTGTATCGATAGATAAATTAATATACATAACCTAAATACTAAAGATTTAATAAACATATATATACTATTTGGTCATATAGTGTACCGAGAAGAAACAACAATGTATACAATCTAAGTGACAAAGATTTACAAAAGAATTAGTGAATCAAACATTCAAATATGGTATCAATTCTTGCATACCTATGTCCAAGAGCAAAAAAATTATATGTTCACTCTTGTCTCATATATAATGATTCATTTCCATGCATATATTGCTCATTAAGCCAATACTCGAAAATCAAAATATTCTATAATGTATATGACAATGCTCCCACTAATTCAAATATCATTCTTAGCTGCTCAACACTTTCATATGGAATACATGCTCCTTAAAAATATGTCTATAGGCAAGCTCTTGGTTAGTGAATTTACAAATATGGTTTAAATAGGCATGTACTCTTCATTAATAAGATCCTCTGCAACTTTCTCTTTCATTTTATAATTACATTGATATATTTGGTCATAGATGTAATTTTAATTAAGGTTCAAAATATTGGTATTGATGGAAATATTAAAAGTTCCAAAATACAAAATTATTGATTGAAAAATTGGCTTTTTCGATAGAAATATTGGATATCGACATTTTGTATAGTAATGATCAATTTCCATGCATATATTGCTCGATAAAGCATACTCGAAAATCAACATGTTCTGTAATGTATATTACACAATATTCCCATTGATCCAATATAATCTTAACTGCTCACTACTTTTATACGGAATACATGCTGCTAAAAAAATGCCTATAGGCAAGCTCTTGTTTAGTGGATCTACAACATGTTGTAAGTAGGCATATACACTACATAAATGAGGTCTTCTGGAATTTTCTCATTTCACTTTATAAATTTGTTACATTGATGTATTTGGTCCTAGATCTACTTTTGATTAAGGTACAAAATATTGGTATTGAATATGAAGATAATAATGAAATAAAGTGTTACCCAAGTTAATTTTTGGGGTTCTAAGCATACCCCTTATACCATACTTGGGCATAATATATGGCAAATGTTGGACTTTAACCTTGGTAATTTGGATTAACTTTTCCAAATCTTGGGTTCTATAATCCACCACCCTTTGCTGGACTTCCTCTTTGTGGAACCCACATATGAGTTTGTGAATAGTTATTTCAAAAGCATGTTCACCTACTTGGCCCATAGATAATTTCGGCATAGTAATGACTTCGATACTATTTTGTAACAGCTCAATAGCCTATTTGGCCTCTCCCGAAAGTGCTAACCAAGTTGCTTTGGAGTTATAACTACACTAGGCCATAGTTTATAGCTAATGTGGAATTTTTATTTGGCACCTTGAATTAAACCTATACAATCCGCCAATTTTGCTAGACCACGTCCTCGTTAGACTTACATGCATGTTTGTAGTCTATTACTCTAGAAGCATGCCCACCCTTTGGCACATAGATTATTTTGGCTTAGCAATGTCTCTAATACTATTTGTAATGACCAAATGACCTATTGCGCCTCTCCCAAAAGTGCTGGTCAAATTGCTTTTGGAGTCTTAATCCCACTCTTATATACCACATTAGGGCGTAGTCCATGCCTAGTTTGGGACTTTACACTACATAAAAAAAAGTTTTTTTGTGTCGGAAGCAAATTTATCACAAGGCATAGTATATGTGACGGAATCGTCGCTAAAACCACTTTATGTTACGGAAACTAATCCGTCACATGCCTATCGCAATAGACCCGACACAAAAGATTTAAGTGACCATTTACTGTTCATTCGTGACAGAAAACTGACATTGTGTGACAGCATCACTTGGTCACAAATATTAATGCAAGTTCTGACATACCGGCAAGTCATCGTCGGCAAGGCTTTAGAGACAGTATTTGGTCCATCATAGATGAACCATAAATGACGGTTTTGTGATAGCATGCCATCACGGTAAGTTAAATGTAACCGAAATTAATTCGTCCCATAATAAACTTTACTAAGGCATTCGCTGTCACATTATAACATATGTGATGGTCTTGTGACTGCAGGCCGTCACATTAATCATACTGTGACGATCTATATACCGTCACTTGTACAAACATATTTGTAATGCATTGATTTCATGTCCAGTATTTTCCGTCGCAATATAACATTTGTGACGGTCTTGTGACGGTAAGTTATCACATTAAATATACTGTGACAATCTATATACCGTCACAATAGGCATTTTTTTTCAACTTTTTTTACCAGCTACATTTTGTCAATTATTTTTTATTTCACTAATTTTTTTCTCACAGCATTTTAATTTGGTGTCTCTTTCAAACAAACACAGCTCATTGAATATTATCAGTAAATAGTACAATTCAAATAGAATAAGTAGTCAAACAACACTTTGAAATTTCTAACATTAAGACATTTGATATAAATGGTTCAAAAATACAATTGCATGTATCCCTTTAAAATTTAGTCATCATGTCACACACTCATACATATACACACATGTATATCATACCTAGGTCCTCTTTGTGTATCATAACCAGATCCTCCCCTCCGTGCATCATAATTTTGTCCTATTTGGGAATCTCATATAAGGCCTATAGCTGCATCATTACTAGGACCCCTTGTTGCATCATAGCCAGTCGTTGGATAAGTTGGCCTAGCTGCAGCATAAGTAGGAGTACCACCAGCTGCAGCAGCAGTAGCACCAACACTAACTGTAGGTTGAGAGCCATGTTCCTATAATACAAAGTGAAGAAAGTAAGAGCACATTCTTCTCATTTTCACCAGAGCACAAGAGAAGAAGAAAGAAGAAGATAGAAAGTATCAATTTAATTTCTTTTTCTTCACAAAACACAGCTAAAATTGCTCTGTTTATCATTCTAAAACTTTGCAATACTTGTGCAACTCCTAGCAATCAAAGTCAGAGGATGTTAAACAAATGTCAAGAAACACATGCATGTTAAGTTTAATCACATATCAAATTTATAAACTATAAAAATAAGAAAGCTCTCCACCATCCTCACATGAGAACCATGATCAAGTATGCAAAAGTATATCTACTTTAAATTCAATGGCTGCACATTTACGTCATTGAAGGCTCTTTTAATGCCACATTCAATGTCGTCTTCTACCCACTAGTTTAATGCCTCATGACAGTCTGCGTTCTTATTGGATTGAGCTGTAAAATCTTTATTCATTGTTTGTGCCTCGCTGACATACCCTTCATGATCAAAGTCTTAATTTTCTCAGTTTATGGGGTCAAAATGGAACCAAAATAAAGATAAAACCTTTTCATTACCTCCATGGAAAATATTACAGTATGCATGTAACGAAGTAAATGAGAAAAATAGTATCATAACACTTTCAACACAATAGTACATAATTCATGCACTCCAAAATATAAAAAGGCTTCATTCTCACACCATTTATTAGTTCATAATGTACAGCAACAAAAGAAGGCAAGAAAATGGTGTAAAAAAGATTTAGAATTTTGTCCAGTTAACATAAAATCTATCTATTACATCATTGCTAATAACTCAGTCTATAGTATTAAATAAAAGTTCAAAAATATATTGAGAAAAGAAAATAAAAAAGGGAAAAACTTGAATTTGTAGCAACAATTGTTCTTGTGCATCAATTTCTGGCCAATTTCTTCACATATATGATCATACTTCGATATCTCCTTCCTGAAAAGATCCTCATAGGAGCTAGGATCTAGCTGATGTCATCAACTTTGGTAATATATCATCCTGAAGCCATTTTAAACATAAGCCCATAAAATCCTATAACCTTCTATATACCTAAGTAGCATCAATAATTAATGTAAAAGTAGAAAAGTCACAAGAAACAAACAGTTAAAGGTCAAGAATCTGCCTTACCTTGACAATCTTTAACCAAACCCCTTGACAATCTTAACCAAAGTTAGGGAAATTAACAATCAAGCATGTCAAAATAGTCAAATTACGAGGCTTATATCTCCAAATAAAGCACACCGAAAATTAGTCTCACAGTGGTGAGAGACAGAGATAATGTTTTCTTGCATGATGCTACTCATATCAGCCAAGATCATTAATTATTTTATGTAAGGCCAATAAAATTCCTATTGGATGTAACATTTTATGAAGGTATGAGAACACATCAATTTCAAACTTCAACTCTAGCATTATTTTAGAATCTCAACAAACTAATGAAGAGTATACAATATTATGGAGAATCAAATAGAAAAAGCAAGTACAATAAAAGAGGAAATGTTCATTAAACCAAGGGGGAAAGCCAGTAATGGTGCAGAAATAACAAGACAGACAAGGAAAACCATCAGATTGATGAAGGACACCTTCATTTTCATCTATTTAAGCATGTCTTCAAGACCAGCTCGTTCAGCACCAAGTGTTTCTAGCTGCCTCTGCAATTGAGCATGAAATATGTTTAAAAAGAAGCTCATGAACTATCTAGCACATAAATATACTACCTCTGATAGTAGAATTCCTTAAATAAGGTTCTTGGTCTCCGTTTTTGCCCACTTAGCATAATTTGCAACATTAATATCTTCCATTTAATTTTTTTTCGTAATATTAATATCTTACAGTTTGTATGACAGTATAAGCATATTTTCAATTGCCTTACCGCCACTATGCTTAACATTGCATATGAATTGAAATGCCAACATACCAATTACACTTGCCTATGATAAAGTATATTAACCCCAAAAACTTAGCTCTGAAAGAGCTATGAATGTTTATAGCACTCATACTAGTGTGTGTGACTCCAATTGACAGTGTCAATACAGGAAAACAAATTAGAGGGTTCATAAAATATGTTTCCATTACGAAAAAGGAAAAGAAAAATTACATATTTAAAAAGTCATTATACCACATCCCATCATCAAAAAATTTCCAGTCCTTCAGACATGTTAATCTTGATTTCCATAATGGAAGCTTTGTAAAATTTAAACGTTAGTTTCTCACACATAACAAAATGAAGAAGAAGAAGGTTTGAGCCGTTGATATAAAACAATATTCCTTTTTAGTTTCTCCTTGGATTGGGATTTAAGGACTTCCACCAACAAAATGTAACCAGTAAACCTCACTGTTTTTTTTTTCTCTTTAACCAAAAACCATTAGCTACTGAATCTATTATCACCCATCCAAGATAAAAGAAATTTACAAGCAAAAACAATGTTTCTACAAAACATAGAGAAAAATATCAAAATAAAAGAAAATGAACAAATTCATAATAATCAGAACCTAGAATTAATAAAATCCAAAGTGCTCACACTTTGAACAAATTTTTCTACTTCACTTTTTATCACTTCAAACTTTATAAGCAGAATACTAGAGTCCATACATGAAAAAAACCTATATATATATATATATATATATTGGAGAGTAGAGAAGCTTACTGCGAGATGAGAGGCAAAGAGCGAAAGCAACGTCGAAACGAAGAGATACGAAGACCGTTGCCGTTAAGTGGATTTGTGGCATTGAAGTCGAAGTCGAAGTCTAAGGAGGCTGAGAGACCAAACAGAGGCAAAGCCATTGAAGAAATAAAGGTTCTGTTTGTGCATCATTTGGAGTCGAACCTTGAAGGTGTTTTAAGCAAACCTAGATCAAATGTGATTCAATACAGGGATCGGAAGAGGAGCGGAAAGGTTGGGCATTCTTTTCTAGGCAGTGGGTTAGCTTGCCATCGTCGGATGTGGCTGGATTTTTGACAAAAGGCTTATGTTGCTTGGGTTCTTTATGGAGCATGTTTGATCAGGAGAAGGGGAGAGGGGAGAAAAGGGAGAGAGGGATCAGAAGAAATAGGGAAGAAGAAAAAAAGAAAAAAAGAAAAAAGGATTTTGATTTTTAACAAATTGAATTACTAATTGTGAAGCAAGCTTAAAATTTCGTCACATATGCTAAATGTATGGGCAGGAAATCTTCATTTTAAATTTTCCAATCAAAATGTTCAGCTTTATCTAAATTTTAGGTGTAATTGTGATAGAATGATTTGTCACAATTAACAATATATCTAAATCTGACCGATATAACATTGTCCTAGAATTATTTTGAATTTATATTATTATTTTTTATGGAATCTGTGACAACATTTGTAGTTTCCGTCACAGATGAACTCACATAATTCAATTTTTTTTGGCTCCAAAAACATTATGACAATTAGACAGCGCCTTGTGACGAGGTAAAAGTTGTCACATGTAATGTACAATATGTGACGATTTAGACGTGCCCATCACTATAGGCCTTATTTATGTGATGGTTAAGTGAATGTCACAAAAAGCTCTTTTTTTTGTAGTGTTAACCTTGGTACCTTCGATTAACACCCCCAATTCAAGGTTCTACATACTGCTGTAAAAATTATCATAATAGATCATTATTAGCCTTTTTATGGAGTCATAAAATCCTAGATAATACAAAAGATTTTGTAGCCAAACTGTATTAACGGTTGCCTCAAAATACGTAACATATTCTGCTTTTATAGTTGAAGAAGCTCAAATTGTATACTCTTCCTACCATGGTAAAAAGATATTGGATTTCATATCATTCACGAAGCTAGCATGATAAGCATTAATAATATCAACTACATCAATTGAGTTGGTCTGCCCATATTTCAATCCTTAGTATCTTGAAGGTTGCTCAGAACCTTCAAGGCTACTTGTCAATACATATGACACTGGTTATTCAAGTATCTACCAAGTACACTAACCAATATAAGAAATATTAGATCATGTGTAGATATGAGCATATATAAGACACTCAACAATAGAATAATATGTGAATGCTTTCATTTGACATATGTTACTTTCATTTTTAAGACATTAATCCCTAAAAAGTTTGGTACCATCAATGATCTGAGCCTTGCCAGGAGGCCTATTGTGCATATTAAACCTTTTTCAAAACTTGATCAATATAGGTCATTTAACACAATTTCAAGACACTATTAGCCCTATTTTGTTTGTCTTGATAAGGTTAACTTGTTTTAGTCACATTGCTTAGGTCTTTGTTCACTACAAGAAAAATGGACATTTTGTGACGAAAAACTTTGTGACAGTCACTTAACTGTCACATATGTGGCTTCTATAGTGCCGGTTTTGCCTGAATCATCACATATTGCACTTTAAATGTGACAAACTTTGACTCGTCACAAGGCTCTGTCACTAATTTACATGATATATTTGGAGCCAAAATTTTTTTGAATTTTTTCGTTCATCTATGAAGGAAACCTGTCATGATTGTCACATATTACTTTAAAAAATTTAAGATAATAATCTAAACCATTTTGTGACGATGGTTATATCGGTCACAGTTGGATATAATTTTAATTAAGACAGTCATTCTGTCACAATTATATGTAAATTTAGGATACGACACATATTTTTTGCCAGAAAATTTTAGGGGGAAATAGTCCGCCTAATTATTTTCCATAACTGTGATGGAATACACTAGCTTGCTGTCACAATTTCCATGCCTATTTAGCAAAACTACAATTTCAAATTTCCTGAACACTCTATAATTGCCGTGTGACATACTGAATGGCATTTTTGTAAATATGTTCCTTTCACTAAAGGGCACCGTTTCACTTTGGAATACAAGTGGTCTTCAGTCATTAATGCTAAATGGTGCGTTTGCATCTGCCTTCCTCTTTCCTTTTTGCATTTGAGAATGGGAGCTGTTTGCAATTTTCGAATTTGGGGTCTGGGTAACCGGAAGCGGCAACAAAGTCATTTGCTCCTCCATTCGGCTTCAATCCCGGCATTTGTTTGATCTTACAGTTTCGTCGAAGGCTTTGAAGTCGGTGATTCTCCCTTCCAATCTTCCTGCACCGATTTGCAGGTACTGTACATTGTTCCATTTTGTGGATTTTAGGGCTTATGAAATCCCTTTTGTTGCGGTTTGTAACATGGCTATCGGAATAATACATTAACTTGGCTGCATTACGACTTCACTGATGGTTAATGTGCATATACATTATTTCCACTGACATATTTACAAACCTTGGAGTAAAGAAGACCGGTAAACCCTTTTTTTTTTTCTCTCTTTTATGGGTTCTTTAATCTTTGTGAAATTCCAATATTGGAGGCCATTGTATGCACAACAATGGGCTTGCATAATTGAAACAAAGTAATTGATTTGCATTGTTTTGACTTTTTGAAGTCATATAGCAAAGTTTGTTATCCTCATACTATCTGTCATGAAATGCATGATGTTGAGTTTTAATTTTGTTTTCCTTTTCTCTGTTAGCGGCACATAAATGCATAGAGAAGTCTAGGTAACGTTCGCATCAATGGATGTTGTTTCCTAACATTGAACTTACTCATTTATTGTAGTCCTTATAGGCCAACAAATTGAAACTATAGACAAAATATTAGAAACTGCCATGTGCTCTGTTTGCCCCATCTCAAGAAATCCCAACTTTTCCACCTAAGGTATTTGCATGAGGACATTTATATTCCAGCAAAATGAAGTCCCATATGCCAAGTAAGGCTGCTATTGTGATTGTACACTTCCCTGTGGGGATCACTTTCCTTTAACTTGCTCACATAATTCATGGCGTTTATATTATTCACTTTGATATATATATATACATATACCTTGATGGGTACAAGTATTATATGGCTGCATTTATAGATCACCCTATTGGGGTTCAATTTGTTAGATTTTTTAAATTTTCATTTTGGGACTGTTTAGCCTTAGATAAAGAGTGCTACCTAGTTTAACTTTTAAATTTGTGGACTTAAAAGTGTTGCAAAAAATATTCATTAACCTTTTTACTCCATCTTCATTGTAGCTATTGCACATCCCTCGTAATTGCAAGGTGTGTAATCCTCTCTTTCCTATCGTGCTTTTGCTTGTTTAGCCTGTGTACGTGTAATTGTGCCAGCTGTTGTAGTTTTCTACCTCACAACATTAGTTAAATTATGTTTATGTGACGGTGTCGTGTGGAATTTATAATATGTAATGGTGTTGTTTTGTGCTTCCAGGTTCCTGCAAAGCTGCTGCAAGCCCCAACTGATCAGGTTTCTGCTTAACTTGGTGACCATCTACTTCTTTGACCAAAAATTTATAAGGTATACATAACCATACCTTCAACAAAGTCCAAAACTTTCATATAACATGTATATGTAAATTTAGTTTCAATATAACATTGATACATCTGCATGTTTTTAGACTTAGCCGTCTTACTTTTATGTTGGATTTGCTTAAGATATTAAACCAATTAGAACTTAATGGCTGTTTGTAACCCACTATGTGGTTTCGTGTTATTTTCTGCCCTATATGTGTTCAGCATGCTTGTTTGACAATTATTGTTCATGCTTTTGTCGGCCTATGATATAGACTAATACTACTTTCATTGACAATGTCTTCATGCTTCTGACATATATGTACATATACTATAGAGTACTCTTACATATATATGTTGCTTGTACCATGCGAAGCCATTTGCTACAAATATTATGTTTTACAGCATCTTCTATTTTAATTTTTTGTTGCCTATTTATATATTGCTGACTTGTGTGTTTAAGTTAGGATACTAACTTCAATGACTTGTTCCACTAAGGCCTAGTAGGAAACCATGATTTTTGAATTAAACATGGATAAAAGTTGGATGCAATTGCACAATAGATCGGACCTAGATTATGTTAATGGAGTGAAGGATTTCATAGATTTCACAAAACTTCATATGAAAGATGGAGAGAAAATAAAATGTCCATGCTACAATTGTAACAACTACTACTTCCTATTCCTAGATCAAGTACACGATCATTTGATTGTGTATGGAATCCTAATGTCGTACGAACCATGGGTGTTCCATGGCGAGACGTCTATTCCACAAGGCCATGAAGATATGATGGATGGTGATGATTTGTCCAATGGTGATGAAGTTATTGTTGCGGACGGGACATAGGCTATACTAAATGAATTGAATCGCGAGTCCTTGTTCATTGAATGGTCAACTTCATTGACATCTAATTCTGTCCAAGTAGATACACCATGCCCTTCAAATCTGTTTGCACAGATGTTCCAAGAATCTTCACACCCAATGTATCCCGAGTGTAAACTCTCATGTATTTCGGTCCTTGTTAAGCTGTTTCACTTAAAGACACTGAATGGATGGAGCAACAAGTCGTTCGACATGCTCATTCAACTCCTAAACCACATTCTTCCACCCGAGTCAAACTTTCCTTCTTCGTACTACAAGGACAAACAGGTCATCCGAGCGTTGGTCTTCACTATGAAAAAGTAGATGCATGCAAAAATGATTGCATACTTTATTGGAATGAATTTAAAGACTTGGATGTGTGCAGGACATGCAGCACACCTTGATATAAGGATTCTTCATGCAGAAAAAAAACTCCTCATAAGATACTTCGATATTTTCATTTGACTCCACGGTTGAAGCGGCTGTACCTATCCACTAAGACTGCCCAAGACATGAGGTGGCATCATGAAATGAGGGTTGATGATGGCATCATGAGGCACCTAGCCGATTCTGAAGAATGGAAGAATTTTGATGGCACTTTCCCAATCTTTGCTAGTGAACCAAGGAATGTGAAATTTGGACTTGCTAGTGACGGTTTTAATCCGTTTGACAACAAAGCCATGTCTTATAGCATGTGACCCATCATAATTGTCCCGTATAACTTACCTCCGTGGAGATGTATGAAGGATCATTTTCTGATGTTGAATATGCTTATCCCGGGTCCTTCATCGCCGGACAATGATATCGATGTCTACCTTCAACCACTTGTGCATGAACTCAAGTAACTATGGGAGGAGGGTGTGCAAACATTTGATGCATTGACAAATGAATTGTTTTAGCTGCATGCTGCTCTTTTATGGACAATCAACAATTTTCCAGTGTATAGTAGTCTCTCTGGGTGGTCTACAAAAGGCAAGAAAACATGTCCTACATGTAATGTTGATGCATCTTTTTTGTTCTTGAAACATGGGCACAAAATTGCATACATAGGACATTGCCGTTTCTTGCCACTTGGCCATAGGTTCTGAAACAATCGATTGTACAATGGCAGGGAGCTTCGATCACCTCCAAAGGTATTGTTCGGAGATGATGTATTTGCACAACTACAAGATGTTAGGCAACCCATTTTTGGTAAATTGCCTAACGGGTAAAAAAAGGAAGCGTTATGGTACACATAATAATTGGCGCAAAGTTTCCATTTTCTTTGACTTGCCATATTGGCGCACACTTCAATTGCGGCATAACCTGGACGTTATGCATATTGAAAAAAATGTGTGCGATAGTTTATTGGGAACAATAATGAATCTTGAAGGGAAGTCAAAAGATACGTACAATGCTCGATTGGATCTCGAGGCGTTGGGCATTATGTGGGAGCTCCACCTTATCTGCACGGATGGAGTTGTTTTTTTGCCCCTCGCTTACTACATGCTCAATGATGCCGAGAAAAAAAAGCTGTGTTAATTCCTTATTGATGTAAAACTTCCCGATGGCTATGCCTCCAACATATCGAGGTGTGTAAACATTGGTGAATCCAAAATATCTGGATTGAATAGCCATGAATGCCACATCCTTATGCAGAGGTTGCTGCCTATTGCATTGCGTTGCTCCCTCCGCAAAGGGTATGTACATCGATAATTCAGCTGTGCTTGTTCTTTAGGGAGTTGACTTCAAAGACATTGAAAAAGAATCATTGCACAAACTTGACAACAGCATCACAGTTACGCTTTGTGGTCTTGAGAAGTTGTTTCCCCCTTCATTTTTTGATGTCATGGTGCACTTACCAATTCACCTCGCATGTGAAGCCATCCTTGTAGGCCCATGTCAATTTCGTTGGATGTATCCATTCGAAAGGTACTAAACAATTTTTGCTCCCTTCATCATTTACTTGTGTCACTTCTTTCCCAATTTAATACTAACATGTACTATGCGTCGGCCATTCCTAGGTACTTACACACACTTAAATATTTTATTCGTAACAAAGCGCAACCCAAAGGGTCGATTGCCATGGCTTACATAGCTAATGAATGTCTTGTATTTTTCTTAATGTATCTTCATGACGTAGAGACAAGGTTTAATAGACCGAAGAGGAACTACGATGTCAATGTGTGCAATGGAAGGTCAAATCTCGTTTTTGATCATAAGGCCCATGGTATAGGAGGAATGCAATATATGGAGCTTGATATGATTGAGTGGATGAAGATTCGATGGTATGTATTGAACAATTCCATTGAAGTCCTTCCATATATTGAGTAAGTTCTACAAATGACTTTCATTTTCTTCTTGCTTTTATTTCATTCGTTTAATTGTAATTAAGTTTAATGAAATGAATGACTTACGTATTGTGTGCTTCGGTAATTCTAGTGCTCATAGAGACAAATGCGAAGGTAAAATTGCTTCGGACATACATGCCTACCAGCAAACAAATTTTTTTAAGTGGCTACTACAACGAGTATATGGAACGTAGCATCACCTAAGTTATTTTGATGAATGTGTTTTGCTGAAAATTTTAATTTAATTTTCAGCATTTCTGTTTGTAATATGCAGCTGCATCGTTTTGATGCCAGAGACCGTGAAGGGACGGTTGACAATATTAAAAGGCTTGCTAGAGGACCCAATAAGAGAGTTATTCGTTATAGTGGCTGCATAATAAATGGACATAGGTTCCGCACAATACACCGTGATAGATGTAGATTAACTCAAAATAGTGGGGTTGTTGTTAAAGAAGAGCACAACGGCGAAGAGATTAACTTCTTCGGTGTTTTGCGGGATGTATATGAGCTTAGTTACGGAGGACAACATCAGAAAGTTTTTATTTTCAAGTGTGATTGGTGGGATCTTGGCAGTCGCAGAAGAGTAAACATTGATGAATTTAATTTCCTAAGTATAAAAGTTACGAAGACTTGGTACAAAACCGACCCTTATGTCCTCGTAGCACAAGCCGAGGATGTCGTTTATCTACCAGACCCAAAGCTTGGAAAAGGTTGGGTTGTTGTCGAGTGGGTGCCACCACGCAACTTGTACGATGTCCAAGTAACAAAAACAGCAATAGATCCATCGGACGACGATGCTTATCAACAAGATGAGTGATGATTTGGACATTACCTCTGTGGATGACTTTGTTGGACATAGGACAAGGATAGACATGAACCCTATACTTGTTAACGTAATGGGCGAGGAGAGAAATGAGGGTGTGGAATATGAAATTGACAATGTTAATAATGGATCGTCTACGTAATACTCTGATGACGATTAATACTTTGGATTGATGCTTTCTTAACATGTGATTGTAATTGATTGTTTTCAATTTGGACTTGTAATGTGGGGCTTCTAGGACAGTTGTGCATTGTAATTAAGCTTTGCTGTTTGTCATTTAATTAAGCTCCGACTTGGAATGTGGGGAACTTAAGACTGTGTGCATTGTTAAGATACATTCTAATGACGTTTGTTGTCATTTGAAATTGTAATGTGGGGCTGTTAGGACTGTTTTGCATTGTGATAATACTTTCTACTGCTATTTTTGTCAATTTCTAAACTACATTTTATTTGTTGCGTGTATGAAAACTAACAACACTTGTAATACAAAATATGTAACGTGCAGGTTGGTGATATAGATGCGCTGAAACGGAATCATGTTGTGTAAGCAGCTTCCATTGCGCAGAGGGCAAGGCTCGGCCAAAGCAACGCATAAGAAGGGGGGACAAGCAAGTTCCGCTAATACAAATAAGCCAAACTGTACATGCTGCATTTGCTTACACTACTTTGATAATATATTTAGAGCTATTTTGTGCTTGTGAAACTGTTAATATTATTGCACTAACCTTTTAACCCTATACATGCAAAGTGAACACATGTTCCGATTAGGTAAATGTGAATGAACGTGGAGGAGATAACGTTCATAGTACCGCACCTACACCTATTCTTACCTCGACATCATCTCAAAACAATCAAGTCGTCTCAAAAAACACGAAAGGTTGGTACTCCGTTCAAGTTTTGAATTGGCTGTGTTTAAGTTGGCTAAAAATATATGGTTATTGTTTGTATAAATTATGTATATAGGGAAAGGGATAGCTTTCTCACAACCCTTGCCGCCAATCCGCCGAAGTCCGAGGAAGCGTGTTAATGTGCTGCTTTATGGGAAGCTCGATGATAATTCAAAAGCCCATCCTCCTATCCAAAGTTAGTATGGATTAATTTATTTTTACAAAATGTTGTTTGTCTAACTTGTTAAATGGTTGTTGGTTTGTTGGTTTTAAGCATGTTGCTCACATGTAATTAGGCCCATGTTGATGTTTTGCGGGTATAAGTATAGGGAAGCATACTGTATGTTAGCAGAGATGAGGAAATGTGTATATAAATATCATTTCTGTTATGTTTCAAAGCTGCCAAATTAAATATAATGCTGCTGTACCTTTTGATTTACAACCTTACCATTGACATTACACCTTGTTTGGTTCTTGATAAGTGTATGACATAGTTCGGTATATTTTTTCACAAAAATATATGGCTGCATTTACCGAAAACTAAAACATTGATTATAATAGGTTCACCTTCTTCTTGGTACGTATTAAGTTTGATAAGATGCTTGTTGTATATAAAGAGTTAGTTTGGCTGGTTGGCATGCTTCAAAGACTTGAAAATTTTGTTAACCGTTATGGTAGATGAATGTTAAAAAGTGTGACTGTTGTTGTTGCATTGTAGTTCGATTGCTGAATCTCATCTAATAAACAATAGTGAATTTTCTTTGTTTCCATTTCAACTTATTTGTTGAAATAGGAGCTTGTCGGAGTCAAACAACGAGGCGTGTATTGAGAACTAGTCCAAGGCAAGTAAAAAAATTTGGTGCCGCACAACGTCCCGTTGAAATAACAATTGACGACGATCCGACTGCCAGCAAATCTAATGCCGATGATAGTGATGATACTCTTGCACCATCATCTTTAATCGAAGAGGATTCCCGCCCACCAGCTGTTGAATATGAACATCCTTCTACACCAGCCGATGAAGATGAAACACTACCACCAGATACGGAGGAAGCATTGGGTGTGAGTGCACATCACGAAGTGGAAGGTGAAGTCGAATGTTCTGCTATAGCTGTTGCTACAGCAGGTGAGGGTAAAAATGAATTTCTTCTGATGCTGGATTTTTAGCATGGGACGCAGCTTTATTAGCTGGTTTCCATATATTATATTTGATTGCTATACTATGGAGTTTGGTCTTTTAATGGTTATGTTTTAGTCGCAGCCATAGCGCAGACAAGAAAGCAAGGACCAACTCAAAGTCTGTCAGTGGCAAGAAAGAAGAACCTGCATTTGGGGAACATGACGGTTACATCTCCACCCCATGTGATGCACTTCATCGGCCATTTCGTGCAAGACCGGCAATTGAGATTGGGGCGCTGCTAAGGAGCAAAGTGCCTCCACATGTCAAGGAATGGAGTGACATACCACAGCAAAGGAAGGACGACATTATGGACGAATTAAAGGTGAAGTCATCTTCAATTACACATTCCTTTGGTTATTTGAACTTCCACATGGTAATCTGAATTTGTTTTCCATATTAACATCTACTCATCATAATGTGTTAATATTTTTGTAACAGTATTTCGATTTCGGCAATGCACCACACCATATTGAGGTCCTAAACAACCAGATGAAGAAGCAATTTCGGAGTTGGCGATACAGATTGAAAGAGAATTATGACCAATGTTCAACTGGCTTTCCGACCTCATTGCTGCATGTCCGAAAAAAGTTGCCCTGCATGAGTGGCTGCTGTGTGTCGAGCAATTCAAGTCCGATGAATTCAAGGTACATTGCTGGATTTAAATACACTTTGTTCAAATATATGGAATGATGCTTACATTTGGCATGGTACAGAAAATGAGTGAAACAAACAAGAAAAATAGAGGTGCGGAATGAGTCAACCACTGATAAGGAACTAAGTCCTTTGCTAGACTTGCCAGTGAGGCCACACAAGAGGTTATTTAATATGTTAATGGTTGCTGTTTGAATACTGACTATGGAAGTGGAAGGTAGTTGACACAATATTTTTACTTAATAATTGTCTAGGATGGAACGCTTGACCGGTATGGTATGTGGTATACCACCCACTACATCCAAAAGAAGAAAAAGTGGGTGGATGCGAAGTCCGACCCTAACAACTTGTACAACATATAGTAGTTGATGTTGTGTTAATCTTTTAATTGTCATTAGTTGCCTTGGAAAACTAAGGTGTTGGAACATGGCTCACACTAAAGCATATTTTTTGTGTAGGACTTAATTAGACTAAGGGATTTAGAGGAGGGGTTAGAATTGACAATGGAGAAATTTTTTGATAGGATTATACCTCCAAAGCGCGGTCATCAATGTGGGATAGGTGTTGGTCCAATGCATCATGCCAAATGATCATGCCTTGATATGGCAGCTGTGGAAAAAGAAATGCAAGAAACAAGAGCCTTTAATGAATCCTTGAAGTTGCAAAATAAACGCCTTGAAGAATGTATAGCTGAAACAAAATCAAAATTCAGCCAATTGCAAGGACACATTGAGGCTTTAACACCGGGATGGGAGAGTCAGGCTCGACCAACCAGTTGAGGACAGTCAAGGTACATGCCAAGTGTTAAAGTACTAAAGCTATGGTTTTGTTAAAGTAGAAGCTTCAAAAAAGTTGCAATCTGGTTTTGTTGATTTGCATGCATGTGAATATTTAAGCGTTAAAGATGTTTAGGGCATATATTGGTGCAGGTAAATGAAGGAGTATGTGGGACGTGTGATCCATTCTCAAGTGGCCATATAGGTAGAGTTCTGCCGTATACATGTTGTGGCTGATATATATCTTGTGAACTAGGGAAAAGACTATGATGTCTGAATCGTTTTTTTGAATGTATATGTTTGGTTTTGAGCATGTTGTGTATATGCTGCTACTGTCAACATGTTGGGTTGTTTTGGTATTGTATATGGAATATGTTTTGGTATTTTATAGACTTGTAGTGGAAAATTTTTCATTGAAGCATGGAAAATGTGAACTACTTCACTGAAGAATTTTTTACCCCTTATATAAAATGCGGTACTGATAAAACAAAATATTATAAAAGTGTTGTTTTGCTACTCTTTATATATCAATTGAACAGCCCTTAAAATCTGAAACGAAAAAGAATATTTAAAACAAATGGATAGTAACTATTTTGAATGTTATATTGTGACGGTTAGACCAAGTTTATGTGACGGTGTCAATAAACAGGTCCGTCACTAATGGTTATAATGTGACGACACATATCGAACACAAATCAACCGCAGTAGTGTACATCTAGCCTTTTAAGTGACGGTAAACCGTCACAAGGTCGTCATAGATGTTGCATTGTGATGGATAAAATCAGACACAACAATGACAAATTTTAAGGTTCTCGTTGTATGTGTGACGGTAAACCGTCACAAGGCCGTCACAGGAGCTATACTGTGACGGTTCATTTTAGTCACTTAAACCATGCATTACAACAATAATGATAATAAGTGACGATATATAGGGCATCGCAGATAATGTACAGTGACCGATGACCGTCACAAGATCGTCACAAATGATATAATGTGACGAATCATATCGGACACTAAACAAGAGCATTACGACACTAAGCATTATAAGTGACGGTATGTGACTCGTCACATATTGTAATTGTGACGGTTAACCGTCACAAGTTTGTGACAGATGGTATACTGCGACGATTTCAATTTCGGTCACTTAACATAAAATGACAGAATGTCGTCACTGTTCATCTGCGATGGAACACATTCGGTCTCAGATTCCTCACCAGTGATGATTTTCCAATGGGAGTCAATATTAGTGACTAAGTCAACCCGTCACATAATGAAAGTTTTATGTTACAAGGTGAACAGTATGTCGTCACAAAACTTTTTTTGTCGAACCTATTGCGACCGTCATGTGACGGATTTTTATCTGTCGCAGAAAGTAGTTTTAGCGACGATTCCGTCACATATACTATGCCTTGTGACTAATTTGCTGCCATCACAAAACCCCCGTTTTTTTGTAGTGGTTTGTGAAAACAATGGATTTTATCACTGAATTTTCTTTACACGAACTTTTCTTGCCATATTAGCTTGATATACTAATTATTGTACTAATTATTTTTTGTATTGCATTAGACATGATTAGATTGTATGTAATGTATTGCATTAATATTATACAATATCTCGTACCATACTAGAAATTTATATAAAAAATTATTTTTATCAAAATAAAATTGATTTTTTTTATCTTTCTTCATCAATTTTTTTTTTGTTAGGAGTATGAGAGTGAAGCAAAAAAATTATTTAATTTTCATAAAAAATTGTTTTTATCAAAATAAAATTGATTTTTATTTTTATTCATCTATTTTTTATTGTTAGGAGTGAGAGGAAAAAAAATTAACACATAAAAATTTATTAGTACTATTTGTCTCTAAAAATATACTTTTAGTGATACTATATATATTTTTAATCTGGCATATTAGTTCTAATTAAACAGTTTACATTTCTATAGGAGAATATTATTGCCCACTAAGCATATATAATTTAATAGAATAAGGAATTTCTTTCCAAATGGACTCTATATGTAATATACAAAATTATTATACAACCACTACAAGAAATTTGGCCTACAGCAACAAAATTTGCGGCTACAAAATAAATTTTGTGAAAGAAAATACCACTTTAGTTACATAAAATTAGTTTTGTGACTATTTAAAAAAATTGTTCTTTTCAAAAAAATTGTTTTGTGACTACTGTTACAAATTTTTTTGCTTCATGACTAATTACTTTGAGTTTTACTAGCCAATTGATAAAATATATACAGTTACAAATTTTATTTTCATAACAGAATGAAAAATGTAATTTTTTAATTGAAAAAATAAATAAGATAAACTAATTTGTCCAAAATGGCACCGTTTTGGACTCTATTTTTAGCGTCGTTCCATGTAATTAATTCTCCTTCAATATGGTCAAAAAAATCCATTCCAAGTACTCCAAAATCCCTGGCCAGTCTCTCCTCTAATGTGGAGGTGAAACGTTGCCAAGAAGACCTTCTAGTTCCCATCTCTCTTCCTAGTATCTTCACGCCTTCGATCAGTCCCACGTAGGCCTTCGGTGCTTTCTTTGTTCAAGGTAGAGGTAGGTTGAAAACTTTATGAGGCCAAAATGTTTTAATTTTTGTTTTTCACCGAAGAATAAAGTCATTTCCGTAAATGCATAATGTCGTTCCAGCTATTGTTTTAGGGTTAAAATTTGGTTGTCGAAAGGTTTCTCTTTAGGGTTTCTTGAGTTTGATTTAGATTTTCTATAAGTTTTTTTATTTTATTTAAATTTATTGTTAACGTTTGTTAGGAAATAATGTTAAATTTAAAGTTCATGTATTATTCCACATCCCGGTGTGCATCTTTTGCTTCTCGGTGAAATTGCTAATTTGTGATATGATTTGGTATTTTGTTCCTCATTTTAGATTTTCTGTAACTTCCTCGCGTGTTAAGTTGTTGATTTCATATTTTTAACTCCTGCATAACTGTTGTTTATTCCTTTCGATATCTTTGATTCGGTATTATGTAGTTATGCCTATAATTTGTTCATGAAAATGTCTGAATATGACTTTTGTTAAACAATTTGGTTGATATCTTTTTGGTCAAAAGCCAACTCTAAACTTGCCTTTTCATTTTCTGACTAATTAGTGACGTTTGTTAGATTATTGATATATTGTGTTAATATTACTCATATGGATATATATATATATATGCTTGGCAGTAAATGTATTATGGAACTGTGATATTTGTATAAGATATAAGGTAATGAGACTATAGAGTTATTTAATTAACGCTTACTTTGTTTCTGGTTTGGGGTTTTCTGATATGATGTAAGATTGGATGATGTTTCTGGTTTGGGGTTTGTACATGCATGTTAAACTACCAATTCAGTTTAGATACTTGTTTTTCTTGTCTCGTCTTGCTAGAGCTTTAGATGAATGAAATTTTTTAAGATAAGCATTTTAAAAGAAAACTCATTCTGTCATGTGATTACTATTTAGGATGATTGATGGAGCTTTAAGAGAAATCTCTTAGTACTGTTTGATGGTCAATTAATTAAGGGAGAATTTCAAATACACCCCCCAAAGTATAGTATAATTCCAAATCGAACTTCTTGGTTTCATATAATGCATACACCCCTTGTCGTCAAAACAAATCTGTTAAAGTTAACGGTATAAGGGTAAATTTGTCTTTTAACAAACATAATATTTTTTTAAAAAAAATTAATAATTTTTTTCTCATATTATCATATGATGACGTCAGCAAAACGCCCATGCTGATGTCATCATCCCCTACCTCCAGCTAAAGTCTGCATGACTCGTATTTCAGGTCCGAGGGTTGCACGACCTTGACCTTTATCTCACTCGATTGGCCTTTGTTTTTGTTGCAGTTTGAGGGGTTTTGATCCTCATTCAATTTCCTTTGATATTCCGGTATCAATTTGGTCAATTCTAGCCAAAAACACAAGCCTAATAAAAGAAATCATTCAGCTATTAACGTTTATAAAAACTTTAGTTTCTCAAGAGTTTACATCTAAACAATCAATTAAAGCCATCAAGCATACTCAAAATGCATCATACCATGAAACCCAAACAATAATTTCAATCAAAACATCAATATTAGAAAAAAAATATATCAATTTGGAAAAGATTGGGTAGTTATTAGAACGTAGAGGATAAAGATATATGCAATGTGGCCTTTGTATGGTTGGTTTGTTCCTACATCTGCGAGATTGTGGGTACAACAAACTCTAAAGAAAATATATTAATTTGGTTATACTCCTCTTTTCTTTTTCTTTTTTTTTCCTCCAGTTACAAAGAAATGAGAGAGAGAGCATGGGAAAAATAGCTTAACATGACAAACCAAAAAGAAAAAAAAAAAGAAAAAGAAAAGAGAAATCGGGGAGAGGAGAGGGGAAAAAAGGGAGAGAAATATAGGAGAGAGAGAGAAAGAAAAATTAAAGGAGAGATAGGGAGGGAGGAGAGAGAGAGAGAAGTATTATAAAAAATATTTTAATTTTATTTTAAAGGGCAATTTAGTCATTTTAGCATGCCATGTAGGAGAGAGAAAATAAAAATGAATGTCTGTTAAAACGGCATGGGGTGTTTATGCATTATACGAAACTATAGAGTCGTATTTGGAATTATACTATACCATAGAGGGCGTATACAAAAATCTCCCATTAATTAAAAAACTTTGAACTATTCCATTAAAAAAAGCATTGAACTTGTCGGTGACTGTATTTATGTGGGGGTGTGTGTGTGTGTGTATATATGCATATTTTACTTCAAATATGTATATGTGTTTTATACCCAACATAATATAGTAACATGCATTGATCTCCATTATTAGATTAATATAGTTGGCTTTACCTGCTGACTTTGAAGTTCTAGATGAAAAAATATGTACTTTTTTGTTTTCTAGTACATTGAAGTATCTAATTTGACTTTTTGATCATTATATTTATTGTTATTATTATATTGCTTTGAATCCTATTCATTCTCTGTGCTGTGCTTATGATTTACATATGTATGAGTTATTTTTATTCGAGAACAGAAGTTGTAGATTAATCTCTCATATATTTGATGGTCAAGTAATAAACTTTTGTTTCTCATGTAAGTAGAAGAGTAGAAGAAATTTACTTGTTTTGAATGTTTGATATTATTACAGCCACGTGATTGTTTTATTGGATCTACTGGTCAAAGTTTTGTGCTATCTTCAGGTTGCTCATGTCCTAATTATGTAAGCTTACCAATACCAGAATATGCATCATTTCGTAACTTCCTAATGCTATGATTTCTTGATAGTTGATTAAATAAAACATCAATGCCATAGTTTGTCAACATATTGGATTGTATACATGTTTTTTCTTCTCTAAATGGTGGTGTAATTGCCTTACAATGGATGCGTCCATATAGATTTATGGCTTGTTGGCTCTTGATCATATCTATCTACTTTCTCCAATACATCTCACATCATACTAATATGTCTTTCCTTGTCAGTGTTATTGATTACTATAAGTTAATGTACATGTTTGCTTGTGCTTCAGGAGAAAGTTCAGCTCGAGCATTAAGGACATTGTCAAGAAAGAAAAAAACTTAAGTGGAATGAGGCAGCACTTACCACTCCCCCACGTTAAGTGCAACAACCACAAGGTAACATCCAAACCATAAAAATAGAGTTAAAGTCAGATAATGAAAAGAATTCAGTGTTGCTGCTGCCTTTTTTCACATACACTGCCTTTATTTGTTTAAGCAGGTACTGGATCTCGTGGAAGAGGAAGCAGCAGAGTGCTGCTGCCTACTAGGAGAAGCCCGAGAACAAGAGTTTTTGAAGAAACGACAGGTGCAGAAGATGATGTAGATAGAAAGAATGATGAGGATTTTCAAATACTATCCCCCATTTGTCGGATGAGGAGAACTAGGATAACATAGATGATGCTGGGAATAATGATGATGAAGTTGGAGGTGGGATAAGGAATATTCATTAAACAATATGAAAAATTTATTTTTTATTCCGTAACTATCATCATTTGAACATATATTAACATCTGTTTGCTTTAATAGGTACGTCAAGTATAGCAACACAGACAAAGGAATGTGGAAAGACTCGAGGTTTGGGAATATTAAACGAGAAAGAGAGGCAAGCGAAGTTAGATATCAAAATTCTACAGCACATTATGAGAGCGGTAGGACCAAAGGCTCATAAATTGTCAACTGAAATAGGAATTTTGGTGAGACACATTCCACCAAAGCATGTGGATAAGTGGAAGGACAAAGATTACAAGACCTATGTCGAACCTATGATCGGGCATTTTAAAGTAAGTTTCTCAAAAATTTTAATAATGTGCAATCTGAAAATTTTTACATAGATATGGATTGCATGCATATATTTTATAATAGTGAACAATATATATACTAACTTCCTGCTTGTTTTCTATCTTTTTTTACAGCGAACATTCAATTTTGAAGATGGAAATCATTTAAATGAGGCCATAATTGCGAAGATGAAATGTCTATTTAGATCCTACTGCCACAAGCTGTACGACTACTTTTCAAAATTTTCCAACAAGGAGTAAGCACTGGCCAACCCTCCACTGAAGGTAAAAGAAGATGATTGGGATGCGATAGCTGAAAATTTAGTTTTGAAAAGTTTCAGGTAATTTAAAAGCTTTCAAGGTTTAAATTGGTAACTAAGTGGTTTTGTCATGCTGATTTTTAAAAATATCACACATATGGTTCTAATATTGGTATATTGTTGATAGGCATAAAATGTTAATGGTTTTATGCCACTTTTTATATTGAATTTTAGCTAGTTTATAATTGTTAATAAAAAGTACTTAATTACTGTATTTTTCTATTTTCAATAAAAGAAATACTAAAGATGGAATTACTGTATTTCTGCGCAACTTTTACTGAGAAAATCATATATGGAGCTACACTTTGAGGTTTTATGCGATTTCAGTTGTAAATGATTCCTGATTCATTAGGATTCAATTTTGTAAGTTTCATTTCAATTGATTCTTCCAATCAGTACTAGTTTATTTACAAAATCAATATTTCCAACAGTTGCGGCAGACTTACACCATCTCGGGGAAATTTGAATTTGAATGTATTCCTGATGTACAATCTGTGCGAACAAGATATTCCTAGAAATCTAAGACATAGACTTGACTTTTTCAACCATAATTAATGAATTTTGAGTCCATTTGGTCATTAAAAGGTACTTGGAATTTGTATGGCAGTCATTGGAGATATAAAAGGAAAGTATTTTGGCTTACTAGGATGATATTTGATGATTGGACTGCCATGTCATCACACTCCAGCCATGTGTACGAAATCTACCACATCATATGCCACATGGGAGGTCAAATTATTCTAATTATACTAATTGGAATAATATTTAGAATAAAAAGAATTAGAATTAAATACAAATTTGATTTCTAATGAGATAAGGAATGTTTCCTTAAACCTAATGTGAATATGAGACACAAAATACACTTGTACCCTTGAGGTGGCTGGCCATAGTAGGGAATTTATGGAGTTTGAGATCATGAATACATATTGTCTCCTATATTCTCTAGGCTTTAGAGGGACTCTAGGGTTAAACCTCTCCTATAAATACCATGCAACATTGAGAGACAAGAGACACACAATTCACCACCAGCCCTCAGGGCTGCAACCCCTTCACTCCCTCTCTCACAGCCACAGTTCTCTCTTTCCCTTTCTCCCCATTCTCACTGCAACAACAGTTTTTCTTAGGTTTTATGTTCAGTTCTTAAGAGTTTTTACATAGAAAAGTTGTGATACACAAAGAAAAGTTCAAGGAGAGTTCGGTAAGCCTTGGAGGAGTCAACCTTGTGTCTTCGATCATAGTTTGGAGAAGCCAAGAGGAGAATATTGAAGAACAAATTCCAGCAGCCATCAACTTTGGATTTGATCACTTTACTCTTAATCTCTTTGTTATTTATTCTATGTTGTCTTTTAATTATTTGATGGATAATTCTAAGATCATGTGTAGTTAATTTTCTATGAGGATTATGATGTAACCCTATTATGACTATTTAGTGATTAATGCATATTTGAGTTTGATTCATGTTTAAGATTAATATTTTATTGTAGTTCTTAATGCTTCCATGAAAATGTGGATTGATTAAGTATTTATATTGACTTAGAAATAAGGGATATAAGTATGGATGTGCAATGAAATACATGGTTATAGAAATATTCAAGCCTTAGTGACAACTTTAACAAGATCTTATTGGGTTTGCATGTCTTAGGGTTTAAATTTCGGTATTTAGATTAATGATAATTAAATACCTTGTGCTTGCTAGATTTGAATGCATTGAGAAATTAACTTCTAGTCACTTGTGGTTAAAGGGGGGTTAACCTATGAATCTATAATGCATTAGGGCTAAATAGGAGTAATTGTGGTGAAGTCATAATCCTTATTTACTAAAACCTTTGAAATACTTGCTTGCTGCCTTGTTCTTAATTTTAGCATTGCTTTATTTTCAATTCATGCTTGGTTACTCAACAAACAATCATTCAACAAACACTCTCTTTACTTTTATTAATTTAGTTAACAATTGATTTATAATTCAAAATTAGAGACATTATACCTCGTGGGATCGATACAGGTTTTCTTAAATTAAAACCACTTTATTACTTGTTGATTCGTGCACTTGCGCTTTAATCAAAATTATACCACAACAATTGTGTGAGCAAAAATTACTTTTGCGGCTATTCATTTTACACATATTTAACGTTTCTTTGTTGATTATGAAATTTTAGTATGATACAAATGGCATGGTTCTTGCAATTAATATAGACAAGGATATTTAATTTGTGAAAGAGAGGTCATATATTATGTCACATGACATGTCGATATATAATATGTTGGCCAAGTTTATTTGGCATGTATAATCATAACTTAATAAGTACATGTGTATGTACTAGGCTAGAAAGATTATACTTGGTGTGCAATAAACTTCAATGGTTGTATAGTTTATAGTTCACTAGTGGTGCCAACAAGGCAATATATAAATATATATATATATATGTATATGCATGCAAATCAAAATTCAATAACAAAATTTTAAGCTACTGGTGCTGGAGATTTAATAAAATCACGAGTAAAAAGTAAAAAAGTTAATTGGTAGTTATGTTGGTTGGGAAGGTGAATGACATTTGAAAATGGGTGAGAAGGTTTGCCAATTATCATGGTAACATCTGCTTCCTCCCACACACACAACTTTTCCAAATCTGAAGCATCCATCGTTTTAGTGTTTCTATTCATGTATAATAAGTACACAAGAGCTACGAATCCAAATTACCAACTAGAATTGAGTAAATAAAACACACACACACACACACACACACACACATATATATATATAAATGTCCCCATTATTCTAGCTATTGTATGGCGTATTTTTTTTGTAGGAGCTAATAAATAGCTTATACTTGCTTCAGCAAAAGCTCTTCAAAAAAGAGACAGTAAATAACCAAGACAAGTATTGTTTGGACAGCAAGTATATAAATAGCTTCTTGTAATCCTACATTACAAATTTGATTTCCATTTATTGAATTTGTGTCACACATTTGATCATGCAATAATAAATTCCATGCAGTGCAGGGGATAATGCAATGCAATCTATTCTGTTACATTTTGGTGGTAATTCTAATGTGTTGCCATAGCAAATACTGCTGCCATAAATTTGATGTTTAATATGTCTTAGCTAAATATTTACTGTATACTCTTCTAGGTTTTGGATCGCATTTAATTTTTCCTTGATATCATATGTCATATTCATTCTTCTATGTATTACTTATCCAGCATACTAAAAATATGCATTATGTGGATTGACATATATACAAAATTATAATAATATTACATATGTCATAATAATGTAAAAATAGAAAAGGAGTGCAATCAACAAAAGAAATCTTTCAGCAAGAAGGATTAATCATTGTGGAGGAATGAAGTCTTTGCTCGGATTCAATATGATTTGGTATTTTGTTTTTCTCCCTTTCGTAAATAGGATATAACTTGGTGTTAAATGCTATTCGTCTTTGCAGTATACATTCCTTTAAAATAATGTAAATATATGTAGTAAACCAATTTACATTTTCATTGTAGGGAGATGCTGAAAATGGACAGTTGTTGGGAAGAAAACAATTATGGCAATAGACACATTTCAGCAAGAAAAAGAACAAATGGGTACATGAAGTTTCAAAAGAAGTTTATGTAAGTATACATATAAGAGGATAATATAATAGTAAATGATTTCTAAGTATGCTAAATAGAATGGTAAGCAAGCATGGTTGATATTTGTTTTTCAACTTTAACATTTTTCCTGCAACATCTCTAGAAATCAATCCTTTGTTTTTAATCATAAGGTGATTGAGTTAGAGGAGGAGACACAAGCGGGGGAGGATGAACTATTTGATATGGTTTTGCTGGCCAAATTTGGCTACGTATGTGGATTAGGTGAAGGTGTAAAGCCTCAAAGATCTAAATCGTGGAGGGTTCAAAACGCTTTAAGAGAAGCTGAAGAGGCACGAAAAAGGAAGGAGGCAGCAGTTCAAAAAGCTGCCAACTTTGAGGTGCAAAACGAAGAACTAAAAGAAAGGCTCAAAGTGTATGAGGATCGTCATAACAATTATATGACTTACATAAAAGAAATGCAGTAACGAATGGACCCTTTTAAGTGTAATCTACCAACTGAAACAACTTCTAATGACGAAGGTACTTATAAATTACAAAAAAATTGCATGAATTTTTAATTTTTGTTCCAATAACTTATGTGTTAACATTGTGTTGGTTGTTTCTATGTACTTAATTTGCAAGTTTCCTTAGTTTGGACTCTTTGTGAATGTGATATGTAGTAGCTGATACATTACTTCTGAGATACCAATAAATGTTAGTTAACTGCATATGTTAATATATATCTTTTGAAGATGTTAAGTGCTAACATCTTAACTTGCACATGGGGTATTTGTCTTGATGCATTAATTTTTAATGCTGAAACTTTTTTTAATGTATATATACTTAGTGAATCACATATTTTGGGATGGTTAATTATAAGTAGTAAAGAATATATTCAAACTTTATATTAAGTTTCGGCTTTGTTTTTTGGTTGTGGATGCATTATGGAATTGTTGTTTTATTTCAGCACTTTAGTTACTAAAATAATAGTTTTCGTAACTAATTAATATCAGGCTGGCAAATAATACAAAACAACAGTTATGAAAAACTTTTGTGGCTAATATAATTAGCCACGTAACAAATGTTTTCGTGGCCAATTGAACCAAATTAAGTAACGGAAAATGTTTCATGACAAAAAAACTGCAAATTTGTTATGAAGAAACTTCCATGGCTAATCTAATTTACAATTTGCCATGAATTTTTCCGTGGCTAATTAATACAAATTTAGTAACACAAACATTTTCGTGACAAAAATAATTGAAATTTAGTGATGAAAAAAAAATTTGTGACTAATATAGTGTACAATTTGTAACGAAATGACCTTCTTTCATAGCTGAAGACTTTTAGTGATGCACCTACTGTTACGACGTTGTTACGAAATGTTTTCGTAACTAAATGTATTTTGCAACAAAAAAACTAGCTTTATTCATGAAAATTCGCAGTTGCTATAAGCCATATTTTTTGTAGTGAACCTATTTTTGTCATGGTTGCCACGTTAAGAATTCTATATAAGTAAGAGTTTTGCATCCAATTGGAGCCTCAAATTCATCCTGTTTATTTGCGATGTACTACAATATTATTTAACATTCAGGAAGTCCTAATGAAATTGCTTGCCCTATATAACTTGACAAAAATAAAAATTACACTTTTCTTGTGAGACATTGTCTGGAAACTCTCATAGTCATCCGGCTGCTTACTATGTATATCATCACCATTATTGTTCTTGTCGTACCAATATAGATTACCATTTAATCACCACCACCTGGACCTGGTGGCAAATGATCATTAAAAAAAAAGTTATTAAACATTATCTTCCAACGTGATGATGACAAATTAATTAGGGCCCCAATTTGTTTTCCAGATAAATGAGGAAAAGTATTGGGGACTCCCTTAATTGCCATTAGTAAAAAAAGATCATTAAATGGGACAATTCTAGAGTCAAACCCTTCAAAAAGGGTTGAAGGAAATAGACTCATGCCATTGAGTGACACATGACATGGGCAAAAACTAATAAAAGAATGAAACCGGTTGCTGGTTTCAATGAAAATGAAGGAAAGAAAAGAAAAAAAAAAGGCGGGAAGAATGAAAAAAATTGGAGAAAAAGGAAATTTGATTTTGCAAATCTCGAGGCAAGACTTTTTCATTTGTATGAGGAATCAATGACTAAGAACGTGCCACATATCTGAAAAACTGACTGTAATTGGAAAAAAAAAATACCCCGCATCCTCACTAAATGTCGCAGGGTAGTTATGAAAATGTATATTAAAATTTTATTTAAAAAATAAATAAATGTACAACAGTACTTCATAATGGATTAAAAGTACTATTAAATGGATAAATATAACCCATTTTGGCTAATATTACTCATCAAAGGACAATGTGAAAAATAAAAGTCAACATTACTTCATAATGGTTTAAAGTTACTGTAAAATGTATAAATATGATCAAATATGGCTAATATGACTCAATAAAGAATAATGTCACTTATGTAGGCACAATGGTACTTCACTATGGTATTAAATTATCTCATTATGGTCAAATGTGACATATTATGGATTGTGTAAAAAATAAAAGTCAATGTTACTTTGATATGAATCATAATACTCTATTTTGGTAATATATACTACATTATAGTTATATGTTTACCCTATTATGGTCCACTCTGCAATAGTATTCCATTATGGTCTGACATGACTTTATTAGGACTATTGTTTTCCATAATAGCCAGTTGTACTCGATAAGGATAATAGTACTCCTATATAGATAATATTACTGTATTATGGATAGTTTAGTACCTCATTATATTCGATAATACTCAAAGTGGTAAAATATTACTCTGACATGGAGAAATAATACTATGTTATAATCCAATGTGATTCTTGATGGTCCAAAATACTTCAAAATGGAGGTAATGGACTATGGTACTTCGTTATGAATCATAATACTCGCTCATTATGATTTGATGATACTTCATTTTAGTATCATTGTACTCACATATTCTTCAACTCTATCACAATATGTCAATAGAAAAAATGTAGAATAAATTTTATATGGTTGGTGGCAACTAGGAAAATATTTTAAGTGACTAATTTTGGCATAGATAAATGCTAGAATCAATATTATCTTTATTGCTCATTAAAAATGATGTTAAATTTGTTGGTTTTGGTCTTATTTGTTGTCAATGTTAGTAAAATAAATTGAAGAGAATGTTGACTTTTTTGTTGCAAGTTGCATAATTAATTGTAGCATTACATTTTTCGATACATACTTATAATATATTTGATTTAATAGATTTTAAGTTCATAGGTAATATTTGATTTTTGGATACATAATTCGTAGTCATTTGGGACACGATTCCATTGACATTGAAGTTCCACCATTTATATGGTAAAGAAAATTTGAGTTTTTGGTACATAATTATAAACTCGATATGTATATATTATGTACAAATAGGTAGAACTGTTTAAAATTAACTAAATATTACAATTAAACATACAACCATGTTATATTACAATATACAACAATTATTCATAGATGCATAATTGTCATACATTACATCTTGAAGTTTCAATGGAACAACCCTACCGCATATTTTTTTCTCATGGTAGTAATACTTTTTTCCACAATATTGATTGGTAGTCCACCGGATTTGTTTTCAATCCATCTCAAAGCGATCAACCCGCAATCCCCACTACATGAAAACCACATATTTATTATGTCATAAACAAGTTTAACAAACATACGTGAGATACAGACCGCGGAGACTTGTATTAACGATTTTAAATAACAACCCGCGTTCAACGTACCTCATTGATTGCTGGGCAAATGTGTCATCCATCCTTGTAATCGTATACGGATCTAAACTGTTCGTGATTTCCCTTCGGTGTTTGTAAATTTCAAAAACATGCAATATTTTTGGTATCAAATGGTATATGCATGTGGCATTTTCCTCCTAGAAATGAGATGGTGTACTATTCACAGATGGATCATACAGGTGTACATGCCGCTTAGTTATGTCGACGTGTGCAACGAGCCAGTGTTTGTTGCCATTGTTAACCGGCATTAGCAACTACAATTTTGGTTTTCATGTTAGTTAACACAAACTCCATGCCACAAGGATAGCTATGATTTTCCGACGATATCAATTAATAAAATACAAAAAAACTCTTACATAGTCACATTTCCACCACGGTCGACCATATATAGGATATTCACCCTTGAATGCCTGACAAAATATGTTGGCAGCCTTAATCTCCAACAGTGAATTGATTTTATCTTTGTGGCGTATAAACATAGCTTGCTGCAAATAGAGGGGAAATATGATTAGTAGGACTATACGATAGTTTTTTTTACACTAATTTCATAAGTCACGTGAACAGTACACAACTTACGCACAACATGCAATCCAAAATTGCACAACTCACCTGAAATGCTATAAGGAATCCTTTTACGTCGTGGCTGCCAAATGCATTTCGCAGTTCGCCCGGAGGTGGCCGGGTGAAGAACCCATGCAGTGCTTTCACAGTCTCGTTGTACAGAAATGTCCCCCACGGATAGCTATTGAATTTATCTAAATCTTCGATGAGTATAGAAAATTTGTGAGGAATTAAAGTTTTACGCGGCACACCTAAAAGTCCCCAGTTCAGTAAATATAGCAGCGCCATCTTGACAGCATCCATATTTTCCTTACCAAACTGTGCAGCCTCAAAACATTTCTGCAACCGCTCAATCTTGATGGCCCTTGAGTTGACTAAGTACTTCTCTCGAATTGTACGTGATGTGATAGTCCGTATGTCATCATTGTGGTCCACAATGTCACTGTCGCACCGTAACCCCGTGACTTGGGCAAAATCTCTCTCCGCGAACCTCACACCCATTCCGTAAATGTTGAACTCCATTACCTCCATGTCATCTGACTCCACCTTTTTCAACCCTAAGTGATGTATTAATTGGCCTTGGTGCACGATCTTCTGCATATCAATGAAGTGGCCAAAACACGTTTTGGCAAACTTCTGCAACTGCACAACTGTAAGCTTTCTCTTTATCTTTTCAATAGCCTGGAACGTTTGCTCATAGGATGACAAATTTTGTGCCCAGACCTCGCCATCCTTAAAAATACACCTTTGAACACCATAACATTCAATGTCAAACGCACATAAACAGCAAGCCTCAATGTTAACATATTTAAATCTTAAACAATATGTATGCACTTCTAAGATACTTTATGGCACGAAAGAATGTTGGAAAAAATTCGTAGGCCGCCCAAATGACCACTTTCCAATTTACCCCGTGTTATAATTCAGGGTGCCCCGTGTGAATAGCGGGGTACATCATATTGTTTTACACTGAGAATGTACCCCAATGTGACTCCGAGGTCCCCACAAAGATTTAAGAGAGTAATGGCAGAGATCCTAACTCGACATCCCAACATACTCAGTGTTCTATACTGGGCCGGCCCGTGTTACACACGGGAAAAACATGGCCATTCAAATATTATAAATTCCATCTCGCATGTGACCCCGGGGTCCCCGCGTTATGTATACAGGACATATTACAGAGACCTCAAATGAAGCACCTAAAATTTCCTGTGTTACACACCGGGTCGACCCGTGCGGCCTGTGTGTCACACGAGGAAATTACGTCATATATGTTTTTGATGTTACCCCGTGGTACAACCGGGGTCCCCACGTTTGTTAATGGGTGTAATAGCAGAGACCCACAAATATGCACCCCGACTTACCCTGTCTTCTATACTGGGTCTTCTCGTGTTCCACATGGGACAAAGCACACCATTTATAGTTATTTATATTTTGTCTGCGGAAAAAGTTCGGGGTCCCCCCGTAAACTTGACTAGAAAACAGGCAGATACCCCAATGAATCTATGCCACCAACCTCGTCTGAAAGGCCGGGGTGATCCATGTTAAGCACGGACCAAGGCCAGGGCAATCCCAACACAATTTATTTATTTTCCATAGGTTTTCTCACCAACCAAACAACAGATAAATAAAAAAGAAAATCCTATTTTTAAACAAAATACCCACTACGAAATTGATGTTACCTCTTCGTGGGTTGAGCCCCCAGGTCGCCTCGAGCCATCCTTGTTGGGGTCTGCGCTGCCACCGATGGTTGCTTGTCGGGATGATGTTTCAACTTCTCCAACATTCTCGCCAGAGGCGCTTGTTCTTTGTCGCTTTTGCGATGGTTGCTTCACCTTGACTTTGCCAGCTATTTGCTTCACCCTCCCCATCATTCTCCTCAATAGCAAACCCTCTTGTTGGGTCGTTCAAATTGCGTCGTCCAAATGGGTTCACAATGAAATTTTCGTTAAGGAAATGAAGGAACACAAGATTTGGTGGTTAGACCTCGTCGGCGGTTGGACAAAAAACCAACCGTCAAATGCCGTGGACTCTGTCTACCTTTTCCCTCCCAAAACGATCGAAAAGCCCTATTTTTTTTCATACCCCATATTCTTGTGAAAGGACCCCGTTCTTAGTATCCCAATTTAAATAAGAGTGTGGAATTGCCCCGCGTATGTATTCGAGGTACCCCGTACGTTGGCTGGGTGAATATGCACGACTCCATTAAGCCAATCTCCTGCATACACTTAGGGTGCCCCGCGTATGTATACGGTACAAATGACAGAGAAAATTTTAGTTAGAAACTATTAAACCCCGTTTTATACCGCGGGGTACCTTGTACGTTGGCCGGGTGAATATGCACGACTCCATTAGCCAATTTCATGTGTACACTTAGGGTTCCCCGTGTATGTATATAGTACAAATGACAGAGAAAAATTTAGTTAGAAACTATTAAACCCCATTTTATACTGCGGGTTACCCCGTACGTTAGCCTGGTGAATATGCATGACTCCATTGAGCCAATTTCCCGTGTACACTTAGGTTTCCCCGCGTATGTATACAGTACAAATGACAGAGAAAAATTTAGTTAGAAACTATTAAACCCCATTTTAAGAAACTATTAAACCCGTACGTTGGCCGGGTGAATATGCATGACTCCATTGTACCAATTTTCCGCGTACACTTAGGGTGCCCCATGTATGTATACGGTACGAATGACAGGGAAAAATTTAGTTAGAAACTATTAAACCCCGTTGATGTGGGCATCGAGCGCTCTTCTAGCATGGATGTTCGTGGTGAAGACATTGTGCTGCCAAGTGGACCAGTGACGCGTTCTCGAGCTAAGAAGATCAAAGCGGGAATGCTTGGACTTGTGAAGAGAATAATTGATGAAGATCGATTCAAGTATCCACACGATCCAAACACTTTTATGAGGCATAATGATGATTTAAGCATGATGTCCAAGCAAGGAATGAAGGTGGTAATGCTGCTCGGGAGTTGCAAAGACGAAACGACATAATTTTAGCCATTTTTGGATTTCAATGGCAGTTTCGTAATTTAGCTATTTTTGGATTATAATGGCAGTTTCGTAATTATTGCTATTTCCAGATTATAATGGCAGTTTTGTAATATTTGATATTTTTCATATTTTATTTAATTAGGGTTAGTTTTCAGCCTTAGGATTACTTTCCTAATTATTTTATGGTCTAGATTGATTCTTAACCTAACCCTAGTCTCTATATAAAAAGGGGTTACTAGCTTGTAAGAGACAACTTTGATTATTGATTAAATAGAATCTATTCTTGTTTTCAATAAGACTTGTGTGTTCCAAG